>JANAVB010040016.1:398516-497722 GCA_029216955.1 Iris pallida | reverse complement strand
TATATATATATATATGGAAGCGGATCAAAACCCCCTTAGAAAGCCCCCAAAAACCCCCCTCACTCTAATCGTAATTTAATGTAATAGAATGAAATAATGATATTAACATTAAATACTAAAATTAACATAAACTTAACATTAAAAGGAAGATAACAGATTAACATTAACATTAATATTAACAATAACATTAACATTAATAAAAAAAATTAAAAAAAAATAATATTAACATTAAAATTAATATTAACAAATATTAACATTAACATTAATATTAACATTAATATTACGAATTAGAGTGAGGGGGGTTTTTGGGGGCTTTCTAAGGGGGCTTTTGATCCGCTCCCTATATATATATAATATATATATATATATATATATATATATATATATATATATATATATATATAGCTTAATGTGATAATGTGATGTAATGTAGATATTGCCTATATATATATATATATATATATATATATATATATATATATAGAATATGGTAATTGTATGTGTGTTGCCTATATCTTTGTGTTGGCATATAGCCTAGGTAGTATAGCCTATGGCATGTTGGGTGTGTACACTTGAGTTTAGTGTACTGTCAGACTAGTGTGACTTGTGTATGGTGTGTGCTTGCTAGGATAGTCTTGGTTAGGCCTAGTAAGACTTGTTGGGCTAGGTTTGACCTAGTTGACCTAGTTTGACTAGAGTAGCTTGACTAGAGTTGACCAAAGGTTGACTTTAGCCTAGATTGACCCCAAACATCATGCAGATGCATTGTAGCAGTCTATTTTATTATTTTAGACATGTAATGACTTGTACTGTTCTATAGGAGACAGACACCACTCCTCGGACAGTATATTCTCTTCAGATATTCAGGATACCAGACGAGTACATTCTCTGAACACTTCATATCTTGTTTAGGATTATATTCCTGCTTTATATTACTTTACTTGATGCTGACACGTTGGTAACATGGATTAGTACTATATGGATCCCTTCATGAGATGTTATCTCCCTCGGGAGCATCAGATACTCTTGTCTCGTGTGTTTCACTTACATCATGTATCTCATGCTTATATTATCATAAATCTTCATATATCAGCTTGTGATTCCTGTACTCTCATGAATCATAGAGCCTTCACGAATCTATTCATGAATCACTCTTGAATCACCCTTTATGGGCAAAGTAGTATAGTCATGAATCTTAACGTAACTTGACTGGATCCTTGTGTATTGATTGGGGATAGGGGAGTAGAAACTGAGCATGTGAACAATTCTAAAGTAGAATAGTCATGAATCACCTCTTTAGTATAGTCATGAATCACCCTCCAGTTGTTCACATGTTCATCTTGTACTCTGAATCACTAGCACTGTTTAGCTCTCTTATATATTATAGATATTTACTTACAGTCTCTCTTTACATTATGTTGTTCTTCAGTTTCATGTATTTTACTCTCTAGCATGTTTATATTTTCTAACATGTTATGATTTGTTGAGATGTATTGTGCTTGCTCCAGTCCTAACTGGACCTGTTGAAATATTACAGAGGATGAGGACGAGGCGTGCTGTCCTACCTATTACGGGACTACCCTAGAGGACTACTGTGACCTGGACCGGCAGCATGACCCTTTAGCAGTGGACGACACTCCTTTAGACTAGGATGTCTTTTCATTATATTTACATTCAGGATTACTGTATTTGATATTTGGGATATTTCTGGATTTGTGATATCATAGACACTTAGACTTCTATCTGGTTGTATCTCTGTGGATTTTATTTCATTTCATATCTATCTATCTATCTATCTATCTATCTTATCATTCTACCTTAGATGTGATTGAGACTGTATTCTGCTATGTCACCTCCATTCGGAGTGTATATACTGTACAGGTACCTTATATATTGTTAGATGATTGACATAGGACAGCGTTCTACCGCCGACACTGCGACGTAGGCTGGACGTAACCACTTCTCATGCCTTTACCTTAGGGTGCGGGTCATGACACATCTAAGATATGTTTCGGGAATAACATATTCAAACTTGGTTGAAACAATTATAGAATTTAGAGGTCCCAAACAAACCAAAAGCCAAGACATCAGGAATCACACAAAAGAAATGACTAGGAACCTTACACCCAGCTATATAGTGCCTCGTATAACTTTGAGTAGTTCACCCTGTATCTGAGTCAGTGTTCTTTCATAAACATATCCGTGCTTCCTAGAAATAAGGAATTGACATTATCAAATTCTTTTGAAAGTTCCACATTTTTGGTTGAATGTGGCATGAACCAAAATGAGAGTTCCAGTTGACAGAACACAACCGCATACTAACAAAACATCCTTCATAAACCACATGCAAAGAAGCAAAACATCCTTCATAAACATCCTCTCATTAGTATTTCCATATGCATATGAACTACACTCTTATTTGGAACCTCAAGCCATACCTATGTATCTTTAATACCTAGGCAGCATACATTTTTTCTGTATACTTGCTGTAGAAGGTTCTATGAAGGAGAATCTAGGGGAGATGCTTTGACTTGCCTTCCAACAATATCTCCTATATACCAGAAGAAACATATACAATTAAAAAAAAACTAATCTTCATTCTAAACATTTTATGTCTACAGACCTAGAACTTTACAATTGATGGTATTATTTGTGTTTCATTATACTCTATAAGAAAACATTTCAATTTGGCATGGCAGTGTACAAGCGGATTAATGTCATTTCAATCCAAAATATATAACAAAAATGCTTAAGTAACAAGAAAAGCAAGCAATATAAATGCTCTTTATAAATTCCTCACAAATTTATTCTAAGAAAAAGCTCTACAAGAAGACTAAAACTGATAGCCTGAATAAGAAATAGTTACTATTAATTGTGCAAAAATAATTCAAAATGCAGATGGAGCAGCATAAAGCAAACCAATCGCTCTGTTAGTGGATAAGGAAGTAAATTTCCACAATCAAGTATGGGTAATAAGTTAACATACCAACAAATCAGGTAGAAAGATGTGAAGGTTCAGCATGACAAGAACTGACATGGCTGAGAAAAATAGTGTACAAACATTTGTATAAAAGGAACCAAAAACATAGAAAATCTAAAAAATAATGATAACAAAAAGCATAATGCAGAAAGAAATTGCCTTGTATCGAATTTGCTTTGACGAGTTGATCACAATCTTCTAATAAGCCTTAGCACATATCATCGATCATCTAGCCTTTGTTCAATCTCAAATAAACATGTGCTGGAAAAAGAAAAAAAAACATGTGCTGGGGACATCCTATCAACATGAAACCTTTGACAAATAGATGAAATTATCAATTATTTCAAAGTAAAAAAATAAACATGTACATCTAAACAAGTAAAAGCTAAAAAACAAGAATTTTGTCATGACCGAAGAAGATAATTTAAACAAAAAAGCAAGCTTTTGCAATAATCCAAAAAGGAACCCATAATTTTTTGTGAAAATTAGAATTGGGAGCAAATACCTAAATTTAACCCCGAATGACGCACCCCTAACACGAAACTAGAGATATAACTAAGACATAACCATATAAATCAGTAAAGAAGGAAAATAAGAATTTGACCATAAGAATCAAAATTTTACTCAAATAATCAAGTCTCGGCCATTAATTCAATAGGAAAAAAATAAGAGAATTAGAAGTTTACGACAAAGGAATCAACTTTTTGCTAAAAGAAATTACAAAACGTCCTCGGGAAACCCGTATTTGACGAGGTCCTCATTCTCGAATTCGTACATCCCTATGAAGATGGTATAGTCGACAACCTTCGATCAAGCTTTGAAGTAGAAGACCATCCTCTTCCCGCTCCTAGCTGGGCCTAGAATAAAAAAAAATTGGTTTTGGTCCCGATCGAATTCTAGGGTTTGAAGAGAAATATTGAAAATTAGGGTTTCGTCGCAATTGAATTCTGGGGGTTGAGCAAAAATTTGTGGACAAGTCACAAGAAGTTTCTTGATTGGAGAAAAGAGTAGGGATAATAAGCTCAACAAAATTACTACCAATTAAATGACCAGAGTTTTGGTAACAACCAGGGTCCCGAGGCAGTGGCCGATCGGGTAAGGTGTGGAGAAGTCGCTCATCCACTTAGCATCGGTGGTGTACGGGGCGAGGAGGCATCATTGGCGGTTGCCTCCATCTAAAGAAGAAGGAAACCCTAGATTTGGAAGGAAAGAGCGGAGATTGGTCTGATCTAGATGGATCAAGATTTGGGTATAGGATTGTTAAGTACCTATACCTATTTGGAGCAATTGAAGAGAATAAGAGGTAGGTTGTTGAAGCAATTGAAGAGAATAAGAGGTGAAGGGGAAGGATATATTTTTTTTTTTCTGATGGGGGAAAGAGAAAAGTGAGCATGGTTTTTTTTGGCTAATTCTAAGGACACCCCAACTTTTGCTTAGGGCCAACTTCTTCCAAAATTATTTACAAGTTTTCCATCCAAACTTTTTCTTGGGGCTAACACAATTTTTTTCAGGGTTCGGGTTCCTCCTCCTCCTCCTCTTCTGCCTCCTCCTCCCCCCTCCTCATCCTCCTCCGCCCCATCCTCTTCCTTCTCCTCCGCCTCCTCCTCCTCCACCGTCTTCTTCTTCTCTGCCTCTGCCTCCGCCTCCTCTGCGTCCTCCCCCTCCTCCAACCCCTCCTCTGTCTCGTCCTCCTCCTCCGCCTTTGCCTCCTCCGCCTCATTCTCCTTCTTCTCCTCCCCCTTCCCTCCCAAAGTTTGATCGTGCCCCCTAACCCCTCGTCAGCGTTTGCTCTCCCATGCCCCTATGGGCGTCCTTGCACCCACGCTGTAATCCTTCTTCCCAAAATTTTGAATTTTTTAATTATTTATTTGAATTAAATGTTAATTCCTAGAATTTTATAAATATTTAATTAATTAATTATTATTATAGAAGATCTTAGTTATTGTTAAGTTTTGGAGTGCAACATGACTAGAAATCATGGCATGGATAGTGTAGTCATGTGCTTTGACTAGTATTTTAGCTATGGTAGGGAAGGTCGAGCCATAAGTGTGTTCCAACTAGGAAAATCATGCCAAGTTGTGACATGACCCCAATAAACGATTTAATTAGTTAATTATTGAAATTATAACTTTTAGAAGACCCAGTTGTACCAATTTAGCTCGGTCTTAACCTGAACCCGATCCAAGTCCAGGTGGTCATGTGGTGCGACCAACGACGTCCATATAGATGAATAGATGTGTATATATATATATATATTGATAGTTCATTTTTTATAGTCTAGTAAGTAATTCTAGAAATTGACTAATAATTATAATATATGAATTGTTTGCTATTTTAATTTATATTTACCATGGAAATATGATATATAATTTTCTTAGATAGCCTTGTGCATTTCGAGGTCTTAGATATATTTGGGTGTAATTGCGTATACAATTTTATTATTAATTATAAAGGTTGACATATATTTGTCATATAAGTTTATTGTTATTGAAAACACTATGTTATTGAGATTATGATAACAATTTCTAAAATAAGTATTTTTGATTTGGTATTAATAGGAGTATCCATATAGGGATATGTATAGTTATAGTGATATATATATATATATATATATATATATATATATATATATATATATATATATATAATAATATATATATATATATATATATATATATATATATATATATAAAAGGAAAAGAAATGAAGAAAGTATACTCACGTGATATTGATGTTGAGCCACATCTCTCGAGCTTGAGGAATCCTCCAAACTCGAGCAAAGCCCAACCCACCGAGTCCCCCCCTCCAAAGCCAAAAATCCAACGGCAAAGTAAAAACCGAACAACCCCTACATATTGTATCGAGCGAGAGAGCATTCGACCACAAACCCTAAACCTAGTAAACAAACCCATCTATAGCGATCCCCGACCTCGAGGGTGACGGCACACCACCGCAGCACCGTCACGAGGCAGCGGCCGGTGGTTAGGGGCACCGCAAACCGAGCGCACAGTAGGCACGAGCAGGGGGCAGCAGCGACATCAGCCCTCAAGGCTGACTTTGTAGCTCATTTTCTCGACGCACGATTGATCGTTTCACGATCCGTCTCTTTAGGTATGGCCAAAACCTATATGACTCTAAGTCATTTCAAATAGATTAAATTTTAGTGCCCTAGATTGTCCGAGAAGTCGACGCCAAAACTGGTGAATAACTGTTCGTAAACAGAACGTTTTCGTAGTCTAGCACCCTATATTGGAAGGCCAATTTTGGTAGAACCATTGAGCAACTTAAGAATCTAATTGAACATTGTGGACGACAACCTATATTACTCTATAATCCCTTTTGTAGTTGTAAATTGTTTGACTATCTTTCGAGAAAATTGATTTCCAAAACTGTCAAAAACCAGTATTTCAAAACAGTAGAAACTTTTTGAAAATTACCGATACGATGTACGCCCAGACAAATTGGGCAACGTGGTCACAATCTATGAGCATCAAAAGACGCGTATGGATATTGTCGACGTATAAAATTAGACAAAACTCGATTTTATTGTGCGTGCGCAACGAAATCGAAGCGTATCCGTCGAGATACCCTATATCGACCCCTTTATAAACTAGTCAATTACTTTGTGCGCGTTCGTCATCTCGAGATAAAACTTGCATTAATAGGACCGTGTCATTCTTTTGGTCCTGTATGCCATGTTTGGTTCGAATCTAAAAAGGTCGACCAGAACGCTATTTTGGCGGACCCGTGACCCGATCCAACGGACGAATTTGTGCATGGCCCACCAGAATCCAACTTTCGACATACGATTGGGTTCGTATCTTCAAAACGGACCCGTAGACATATAGTTTGATGACTCTAAAGACCGTAGATGTTAACACGCTTTTCGGTGCAAAGCGGGTCCAACGACGGATATCATTTTGACCCAAAATTACTGTTTTGCCCCTGTGTCCAGAATTGGACTTATGGGTAGGCTATTCAAGCTAATTTGACTATTCTGGACATGTTGGTAATATCTATTTTAGCCTTCTGATACTGTTGTGAGAGTTTGACTTTTGTGACCTGTCGATTGACTGGATAGTGTTGGTTCTACGTGCTACCACCAAGCAAATATACCCTGCATTTCTTTACATTTTATTTACATGCTTATATTTTTCTTCTTTGTTATATGTCAATACTAGTTTTTTTCGTTGATTGGTGATATGTGTTCCTTCATATTATGCATATTAGTTTGGTTGTCTCGTTCATATCATCATTGTTAATAGTTTGATATTGTAGTTCATATTGGATTTGTTCTCACATGTACCTTGACTGAGTCGTATCGTGTAGTAGGACAAGTACGTCATAATTGAACTGCTATTCACATTTTCTTTTATTCTCAAACTGCGAGTCCACACTAGGGACAAGGGTTGATTGTTTGAACTAACCTTCACGTCCACACTAGGGGCAATAGTTATTTGTTCAAACCTGCGAGTCCATACTAGGGGCGAGGGTTTGATTATCCGATTGATTGCCTGAAGCTAACCTGCGAGTCCACACTAGGGATGAGGGTTAGTTATTTGTTCAAACCTGCGAGTCCACACTAGGGGCGGGAGTTTGCTTATCCGTTGATCTCTTGTCATGTGTTTACCTGTTTTTCTTCTAGTAGTTCATTTATGCGTAGTTGTTCACATATTTGTATATCGGCATTACTTAGTATTTTCCTGCTTATATCCTGGATTTTCTTCATACATGATAAACTGTTAGATAGGCATATTTTACGTATCTTGCTAGTCCCCTGAGGACCTGATGATCTATTCTGGTAGTTGATTGTACGGAGTTAGTTAGCTGATCATGATGGTAGTCGATTACTACAAACTCAGGTATCTTTCATGATTACATATTCACATCCATTATTTGCACTCTGCTTGTTAGCCTAGCTTTATAGACTCATGTTATTTTTTTGGAGTCTAATTGAACATATATGCTAGCAGGTTGCACACCATGAACCATAATGTTCATTCTTGTTTATATTATTTTTGTGTATTGAGATATAGTTTAACTACCATATTAGACATGATACCCTATTCTGGACACGTATACGTGTTCGAGTTGGGGTGGAGTTCGCTTCATACGTAGCTAGCTTACGTACGCACTCGCATCCCGAAAAGCGGTTGTGGGTCGTGACACATGCCCCAACCGGCGTTCGCACCCCACGTCGATGTCGGCGCAGCTTCTACCTCTAGAAAAACCCTAATTCTTTGGGATTGGGCTAGCCCCAAGTAAAATTGGGGTTATCCCGAGTAAAAGTTCCACCAAATTGGGTAGTCCCCTAGTAAGGGCTAGCCCCAAGAAAAAGTTGGGGTGCCCTTAGAATTAGCCTTTTTTATCTAAGAAAAGTAAAAAAGTGAGCGGGTTATGGATTGGAAAAATAGATTGTTTCCTACTTTTGATTACGCTCGTGTATAAAAGTGTTATAAATGTATGAACAATATATAACGCTTATACATAAAAAGCGTTACAATAGACCCAAAAACTCTTCCAAACCCTTATATTAAAGGGTGTTCTTTAAACTTTATAAAAGTTATATATAAACTGTTATAATAATTTTTTTGCAAGCGTTATAAGAGAGGTAGTTTTCTTGTAGTGAAAGAATCCTTCACTCACAAATTAGAAAATTGCAGAGAAAAGGAGGAAACACTTGCACGATCAAGCTTCAGTTACGCTTTCTCCTTTAATGGCACCAATATCTGATTAGTACACCTTTTGTAACTTCTTTTCTGCCAGAATTCTCAAGAAAGATTATAAGAAAATTCGATAAAAATGGGCAAAAGAATTAATTATAGAAAATCATCATGAAAATGCATATATAAAAACCAAGCAGCAAAAACATCTTGAGAAAACTATGGCGGAGAGATATAGGACGAACACTTTATGCTCGTTCATCAATACCTCATCCGATGCAGTCTTGGACTCATTCCAACAAAAACGAACCCATGAGTTTGAAAATGCTCTTATGCACATGGGCAAAGCTACATAGGCAAGATTGGGTCCGTTGCCCTATGATTTTTATACGTATATTTTTTAAACTACTCTTAATTGTTCTTTAAATCAATGTTTTTTTTCCATAAATTTGTAGTCTTTCTTAATTTATAGTTTTAAACATCTAGCTAGCAATGTTCTATTTGTTCCTTAAATTTGTCCTCACAGCCCAAGAAAAAAAAGAAAAGGCAAGATCCATGTTTATGTTATAAAATTTTTGTCCCCGCGGAGTGGAATAGCTAGCTTCGTCCCCACTTACACATTCGTTCGAGATCAATTTGATGCAGAAAGGTTTCTTCAATACTCAGTTTCGACCGAGTATATCAAGCCACAAGCATTATAAAGAGAACCGCTATGAGGGGGCACTACAATACCGATACCGGTATATAGTGTCAGGGTTGGAGTCAAAAAAATGTGTTTTATTAACACTATTGATCTAAATCACTTGTCTAGATGTTTGCAGGATTGGGGTGCTTTAAATATATCTTTTTCTAACCCTAACCCATCAAAATCTACCAGAGAGATCAAAGGAGAGAGTTCTCAAAGTTTGCTATTTTCAAATAAGAGAAAGAAAGGATTGATTGCTATTTCGAAGAGAGATCATATAGAGGACATTATCGGTGATTCATTCTCGTAATCTCGTCTTTGGTAGCCACTTGTAATCTATTTTCATTCTTTTGAGTAGTTATATTATCTGGTTGGATAGGCGAAAAGTTTATATATAATGCAATATTCTATTTCTTTAGGGAAGGTTTTTTCATGGTTGACTCAAATCATCCCGAGGTTTTTCTTTCAAGAATGTTTCACGTCAAAAATGACTGTATTTGCCATTTGGCTTTCATTGTGATTTTAGCAAGTTATTTTTTTCTTCGGTTCTAATCTCTTGGTTTGGTGGAACGGTTTCCACCTTTTGTTCTCAATAGTAATCATCTATTTTTTTCACAAATTATGTACGATAATAGCACAAACATTAAGAAAGCTTAGTTTAAGAATAAATATATTAATTTCCTGAAGTAAAGTAGGAAAACCAAAAATTAAATCATTGTTGCTTCGTCGTCTAAGTAATTTAACTGTATAAAAGCAAAACATCTATGATTATGAACCAACATGCATAAAATATGGCAGGATTCTTGCTACATATATATGTTGGTATTTTGCCTTTAGAACTAGAAAGATAGTCCCACATTGCTCATAGCAAAAAGTGAGTATCTCAATATATAGCTTTGCTTGTGTTTAGATGTGCACATGAGGAGTGGAGGGGCATATGGGTGCCATGTGGGGGTATTTTTCTAGTGGAAAAATGTATTAACTCCTCAATGAAGCATTTATGCTCTTAGTTATGCTCATGGAATTATTCCCTTAGGTGCTAAGTCTCGAACGACTCAGGCTTGGACTCAGACTCATGGAATTATTCTCTTTATGCGTTGTTGTTGCCTTATCGCTCGTGCGCTCGTCTTATGAGTGAGTCGCATGGGCGAGTCATATACGTGGATGCATGCACGAGTGCATGTGCGGGAGCATGTGCAGGAGCTTACGCGGGCTATGGGCGGTCATGCCCGTTTACGTGTATACACCACTGCACGGCTGTGTGCTTGTGCTGCTGCATGTATGTGAGCTGTGCACTTGCTTTGTTGGGTGACTGCGCACGCAGGCGCATGGGCTGACTGGCTGTTGGTCTTATGGGCGCTGTTGGCGGTTAATTAGGCTAATTTTATGATTTGAGTGGTTACGAGATTAAGTCAATTATTCAGATCCTTTTTGTGGAATTTGAATTCAAGTCAGTTATATCCATTATTCGCTTATATCTTTTAGCAAGCAATTGGCGGCCATGATTATGATTAGGGCTTCCACCCAACTCTATAAATACTCCTTTCATGCCTGCTTTGAGGATTTACTTCAAAATTAGGAGACGAAAAGAGTTGTGCGGCCGCTGCCTTCAGAGTCCAAAGGAGTTCGACGAGGTCGTATAAAAGGTGACGATGAGCGTTCCAGAAGTTCCTTCAGAACTTGCTGATTCCTGGCATTAGATCCCGGTAGGATGAATCTTGCTTTGAGCAACAATAATTTTAATCACCCCTGCAGAGTTGTCTTCCTCTATTTCTTCTTCTTCGAGAGAGACTTAAGAAAATTAGGAAAGCAAACTTGTTTGCGAGAAATCTTTGAAATCCTACAAAATTAGAACAAAGAGCAAATTTATTTGCTAAAGGTCTCTGCTTCTAACAGTTGCTATATCATAATAGAGAGCAAATTTATTTGTAAAAGGTCTCTAATTTTTTGTCGTTCTTCCATCTAGATATGTTTTGGGAACAACAATCTCAACGCAAGATCTGGATCCGATAGAGAACAACCGTGCAAACCTTCTTGACACAAGTTTTAACAAATTTAAGTTTAGCGGGAAACATTACAATGTTTGGAAGAGAATGGTTAATCTTTAACTCGTGACCATCAACTATGTGTTGACAGATCCCGAGCCTTTAATTTTAGAAGGTAAAAATGCTCGGAGGTCTCTTTGGCCACTGCTTTGCAGTCTAAGTGGAGGAGAGATAACAATCTCTGCAAGTTGTTTATCTTGAACTCAATAGAGGACTCTTTGGCAAGATCATAAAGCAAGACAGTCAATGCCAAGGACATTTGGGGTTCTGTTGAGAATCTCTACAAGGCAGATGAGAATAAGAACAAGATTCATGTGACCGAAAAGGTCTGGAGGAAGCGATTTGACGACGACAAGACGATGTTATCTCAAGTCAAGAAAATTTTCAAGCTACGTCAGAAACTTGAAGATGACGACATGCCCTTGGTCGATGCTTTCGGGGGTATTGTCGCCGAGCTCCCACCTGGGTGGAACAATTTCATCGCGAACATGCACCGAAAGAAGATAGAGGTGGATCTTGAGTGCCTCTTGCACTGGATACATGTTAAAGATGAATTGAGGGCTCAACTCAAAGTGGACACCTTGTCCAAATGGATGGATAAGACCAACTTAGTGTAAGGAAGAAACTCTAAGGGCAAGCAGAAGGCTTCTTACAATAAGAAGAATGACGTTTACCATTTGGAGGTGAAGTCGACTCAGTTCAAACCAAGGTCTAAGGACCATAGGACCTGTTTCAACTATGGAAAGCAAGTCCACTTCAAGCATGACTACAAGAAAAACCTAAATAGAAAGAGAAAAGTAAGGTTAACTTTGTTACTATAATTCAGCAGGTTGACTCGACCAGTGTTAACACAGACTGATGGATAGACACTGAGGCATCATGCCATGTTTGCTTTAAGAATGAGTGGTTCACTACATACAAACCTGTTTCTGAGAAAGTTATGGTGGCGAACCAGATATAAGCTAAAGTTTTAGGGATAGGAACAATGGTACTGAAACTGACTTCGAGGAAGTCGCTGACGCTTCATATAAGATCCCAGTCATAAAATATGTAGGACTAGGATACGTACATGCCAACTGCATGTATACGAAAACTATCCAAATATATGGGATCCTCATATACACACATAAGCAGTAATATATTAGTAACATGCAATACTAATTCTTATCCATGACAACAAATAAGAGAAATGAATAATCAATTATATAAATTGAAATGTAGAATATAATAATTGTCGGGTAGAGATAAATCCAGTACCAAGCGACAGAAGAATAGAATAAAATGAAAGAGATGACTAGATAAGTCCGCGGTCCACAACGAAAGGGTCGGGTCCTTAATCGTACTTCTTGGAATCTTGTCGATCGTCTATACCAGAAGAGATCATTAGGTCCTCAGGGGACTAGCAAGATACATAAAAAATATTTATTTTTGTTACATTAGATAACATGCATGGACAACAGGAGTAGAAGATAAACAACTACTAGAATAAGATAGGATATCGCATGTGAGAAACTCTATAAATAATGACATGTCATATAGTAATGCTAAGTATGGAAACAAACAAATTGAATGACTGTAGTCATCTGTGGTTCTTCCCGCCCTATAGTTAGTAGTCCTGCGTGATGCTCCCTAACTATAGTAAGTCTCTATCGTAACCCTGCAGGGGTCTCCCGAGTCGAAAGTGGTCAAGTAGCCAATCCTATTATCGGTCAAAGGTCAAATCAAAGTAACATAGAACACATGATGACGTCAAGTCGCTCAAGTAGAAACACTATCGAAGTCACGGGTGGAAAATATACGAAATAACTAATGATAACAACAAGTGATAAAAGGTATAAAACACAAAAACAATCATGGCAAGGCTGCAAGTACATAAAAGAAAAATGAGACATGTGCAAACAAAAATGAAAGGAATCATGCATGTAAATAAATTATGTAAATTTGACAAGGTATACTTGCCTAGAGTTTGTGCGACAATCTGACAATGTCAAAATTAGTTCGAATAGCCAAGGTTGATATGAAGAAGCCCCAATTCGCAAAAAAAAGTATGATTAGCCAAAGTTAAGATGCTGTTCGAAGGGAATTTGCATAAATATTACATACAACTATTTTAGAAAATATTTATTATATTTGGAACTGTATTTTATGAGTCAAAATATTTTTGATAAATATTTAAAAATATAGAAAAATATATTTTATGGCTAAAACTCCTAATTTGTCAAAATATAATTTTAGGTCAAAAATCATATTTTTAAATAGAAAAAATAATCTTATAATTTATTTAGAATTTCTAAACTCACTTTAAAAATAGATGTATGGTCCAAGTTTCAATATTATATATATACCATACATACACCTTACTAGGTAGTAACTAAATATTTATATGGTCCCAAATAAAATTTAAATTTTAAAATTAACTTCTAAAAACTTTTGTACGATGTAGACCTTCGTCAACATTCTGAAACATCAAACGAATTACAAAACCGAGTTCGAGATCTTTCGATATCTCGAAAACAGTATGACGCGTCAATTTTTCGGACAACTGTCATTGAAACACTTTTATAGAAAAATATATTATAAATTTTCTAAGTAAATTAAAGGTTATCGAAGCTAACCTCAATACGGTTGAAACAAAAAAACTGTAGGTGTAAAGGAGTCCGGAGTTGGAAGTTATGGCTCTTCAAAATTGTTACAGCTAAGGCTGATTTATTTGACAAATTTTTGTGATGGCTAAAATTATTTGGGATTAGAAAAGCAAAGAAATGAGCCCCATTAAATAGGTTGAAGCAACTCCTAATAAAAATCCTAGTGGATAAATCATTTTATTAATTTAAATAAATATATAAACTTTTAAAAACAAGATCAATCTAATCATATCATATAAATGATTAGAATAATAACTAAAAGTAGTATTCAATATTATCAAATAATTTAAATCATATAAGTAAAAATCTAATCAAATATCCATTAATTTAAAATCAAATAAAATATTTAAAGCCTAATCTAATAAATCTAATCCAAATCAAATATTTGATCACAATAATAATATAAACTAATATTTAATAAACTTACAACTAATTCAAAATAATACTAATATCCAAATTGATTTAATATAATCTCAATACAAGACTTAAATCAAATAAACTTTTCAAAAACTAAATCAATTTAATCTAATTATTATTTGAATAATCTTAACTTTAAAATAATAGTTAATGTTATCAAGAATAGTTTAAACTATATTTGATAATTATTAAAAAGATTATGATATATTTATATAACTCCAAAATATAGTTTAAATAAAAAAAATCTTTCTTTATTGTTCCAAAAATAAATATGATTTCTTTTACAAAAGTTTCTAAGACAAATTATTTTCTAAGATAAAAAATAAAATAAAATAATATTTGAAAAGTTTAAAAAACTGAGTTACAAAATCCTAAAGATGTGTATATTTTTATTTATCCAAATTTTTTTATATTAGTATAAAACTAGAATAAAAAATACACATACTGTATATATACATGCAGTATATACTATAGTTATTCTAATTAAAAAGTAAAAAAATACATATAAAAATTTAGGGGGGGTTTACACTTCAGGAAGTGAAGCATGTACTGGCTACAGCCAAACCTGGTCTCAGAAAGTCTGCTCTACAGCGCAGGCTTGATGATGGACATTAACGTTGTTAAGTGGTTATGTCCTATAAAGGAACATACTTCGGAAAGGCTTTTATACTGAAAGTATGTTCAAACTTTAACTTGTAACTCTAATAGAGATAATAAATATAGTCTCTTCTTCTAGCTATTCTCTTAAGTTGTGTGTAACGCCCCAGTCCCAAAATACTTAGGACTAAGTACGTAGACATGCCAGCTGTATACATACGAAGTATACTCCAATGTATGGAACCTCCGTATGTATACATAAGCTGTAAAATGCAGTAAAATGATAATAACTAAATCTCGTCCACAAAATCAGAAGAATAATGATATAAATCAACTCAAGAATTTGTCACTTATACATGTAGTTGGGCGGAGACAAATCCACTACCAACTATTTTAAAAGAAAGAAATATACAAGAAAATGATATCTAAAAATGACAAGACGAACCAAGGGCAATCATCTTTGAAGGAATGGAGAAGATCACGGCCTTGGCTAGAACACCTGCGAAAAGTCACAAAGCACACACACCTGAGAGATAACCAGGTCCTCAGAGGGACGTAACAAGATACAATAAACAACATGTCATATAAATACTGAATATAAACTGTGCCACAAGTAAAGTAAGTGACAAAACATCAATAAGGTAACCTAATCGTACTAAAGTGATCATGCAGTTGAGAAACAATCCCTTCGACGCATGAGCCCTGGCTGTAAATAGGATCGACATAGTCCCTATATAGGGCTCCAGGGGCCTACGTCCGTAATATCCGAAGGTCGTCAGAGGGCATCATGTGCAAGGAGGTACGTCCATAACGCTCTGGGAAACGTCAGAGGGCACCTGGAGCCTGCGTCTCCGGAGGAGCACACAGGTAATCAGGAAAGTGCAAAGAAGCCCATACGTCAGTTATTATTCTCCCTACCCAATGCTCTTATTTAAGTCGCATCCACAACCATATACCTGTACTAGCTGCTAAGTCTCCTAACATGCCTCTATTAGCAGTTAGCCCTAACGCATGCGCACGGGTGATCAGCCAACGTGCAAGAACCTCTACATGCTACTCATCTCACACATACTCGTGGTATAACTGTGTCGAGGTATATGCAATACACTAAAAATGGTAGTTTCTTAAAACTAAGTCCATATGCAATCAAAGGATAATAACAAAGTACAGCTAATATCACTGAGCAGACGCTAGATCAGGAACTGTAATAATGATACAGCTAAAAGAACTTGAAGTAAATACACAGTGATATGCAATAAATAAAATATAGACTAATTATAAACAGTAAATTATGGCAAGGTATCTTGCCTGATTCCGTGCGGTGAATATGAAGTGCCGCTCCAGCGTCCACGCCTCCGGAACCCGACGCTCCTAGATAATTAATTAACTAGATTAAGTCACTATTTACAAAACTTACGATACGACTTAATTAGTCAAAAATAATGTTTAATATTATATTCAATCTTGCATGGAATCTTTTAGACTCATACAATCACACACAGGCTCCACGAGACACCGAACACAGTTTTTTTTGGTTTCCAACTCCCAATTAGTCAGTTAAGCCCCTACTTCAATACTATACTTAGAATCATATAAAAATCATAGGAATATTATTTCAACTAATTTTATATCGATTTAACTCTAAATTTACAGAATTAATATTTCTAAAGGCATTTATGACTAGTTGATTACTAAGTTAGCTAGTCAACCTAAAACTTGTCCGGAACATAGTTAATTACTTATAATTGATAAAATAACCAAAAAATATAATTTAAATAGAAGTAAAATAATTTATTTTCTAGAATAACATCAAAAATACAAGGGTAAGATTATACTACAAGTTTGGAACATTCTAGGTCAGTAGGTCGCCCGAAATTAGCTAGTTTTGACCTATAATTTTTTCGACCAGAATTGAGTTGCTAAATTCATGGAAAAATAATTAAAAATCCTAATTTATGTATATGAATACGCATAAAATTCAGTTTCAAGAATAGGCATCCATAACTAGTAGTTCCTTCACAACGGTGTTAATTTTGACCCTACCGGAACATGGATATTATGCCTATAATACATGAAACTTTTATGGATGATTAAATATAACAAAAGTCATCAAAATATAATTTCTACAAATTTAATAACATATATTTTAGAGAATTTTAAGAAAGGTTTTTAGAAGAAAAGATTAGGGTCCTTACCAAAGATCCTTACTAGAAAGGGTGATGATGACTTCTCTTCACCAAAGCTCCAATCTTTTCCGCTATCCTCGCTTGCTAATACTCTCTTGGTGAGTATGGGAGAGTTGATAATGGCTATATAGGATTGGATGGGGGAGATGGAGTTTTTTTTTACGGTTTGTTTTGAGGGGTTGGATGGATGTATGGTGGAGGAGATGAGTTTTTTATGAAGGATGGGAAGATGTGTAATGAAAGGACGATGTGGGGAGGCTATGGGGAGTTTGTTGCTGCCAAAATTATGGAGAGGGAGAGAGATTTTGGTTGGCCAAAGGTGAGGGAGAGAAAGATTAGGATTTGGTTAAGGTTTGGGATAAGTTGGTATATTTAAACATATCCTTAAATGAATTTTTAGCAATCTAGGATTTAAATCCTATTTAATTTGATGCATTTGGCCATGGAGGGGGGGGGGGGGGGTTGCTTGGCCGAAATTAGCATGGTGGGGGTCTACTTGGCATGATTTGGTTGTTTGGTGAGTTGGCAAGTTGATTGGATTGAGGATTTAAAAAAGAATTTCCTAATATAGAACTATTTAATTCTATCTAAGTAATTACACTACAAAATCTGAATTAAATACAAATAAATATAACTATTAATATTTATTAATGTCCAACATGTCTACATAGGGTTGGATTTGGCTTGGAAGAGGTTTGGGAAGGTTTGGTGCAACCGGGTCTCCTAAAAAGTCATAAGGGCTTTCTTACTAATTATTTAAATAAAAATTATGACTTGTGCCATGATTTGAATGGTTAACATGCAAGGGACTACCGTATGACCATGTCACTCCTAACCTGGCTAGCATGCTAGTTAAAGCACCTAAAAATGCTAGGCATGCCATACTTTCTAGTCGTCTTGCATATTCAAACTCAACCATGGCTATAATCCTTTTATATAATATAAACAAGATAAAATAAATAGAAATAAACAAAATCCAAATTAATTAATTCAAATATTAGTTTAAATTTTTAGGGGTTTTACATCCTACCCAACTTACAAGAATTTTGTCCTCGAAATTTGGGAATAATATGTTAGATTGGGTTGGGGAATAGAAAGAGTTCATCAATACCAAAATATGATTAAGTTTTGGAGGAGGCGATGAAACGATGTTCAACACAACCATGCATTTAGAAAATTGTGAATTTGATATATATGAAAATACGTCTTGGTTGTTGAATTGAATAAGGATCACTAGGGGAGGTAACAAAATTTTTGATAACACGAATTAAAGAGTAGCAAGGAATTGGGTAGTTCAAAGAGAATAATTTGACATTTGGGAGGTGTGGTTCCCGAAGAGAAACTGGAGACTAATCGCCTTGATTGAGAGTTTGATTTAAGTGAACGATTAGAGTCATTCTCGAGTGCTCGAGAATAATTGAAAGGGTACGATAACAATTCTAGGGTTGAGGAAATCAGGAGTAGTTAAAGGCGAGGATATAGCCACATGAGTCAGTCGGTGGCTATCTCCATTTGTGTATAAATAACTGATAGGCCAACCAAAGATGATACCTTGAGTCGATCTATCAAGTACAAGCTTTGTCTAGAATATGTAAAGACGAAAGCCATCAAGAGTCTAAGGAAGATGGTTTGAATACTAATACATGGTTCAAAGACGATTGAATAATTCAAAGGGAATTGTCAAGGCAGTCACGGATGAGACTTTAAGGGCAAGTTTAAATATGTCTCCATCCACGTAGAATAATATATCAAAAGCGAACCAAAGTGTAATAGGTTGATTAGACTATCATGCACCGGTTCTAATTAGACAATATGTTAGTGGGTGCACCCAATAAAATATGTCATGATCAAGCTCGAAAAGATAAGCTTGCAAAACTAAAGCTAATTTAGCAGCATAATATTTTTTTTTGAAATATGAGTAAGGAAGGTAATAACGAAGGGATTTAATTAGTCCAAGATCCTTTAAAATCAAGTCTTGTCCGAAGTATGGGCCTATATAGTTGTCCTAGTGTCTCTTCATTTATGGCTTGGTAGACTAGATAAGGTAGGATCCTCTGAATTTTTATAGTCTAAGTGAACTTACCAATGTGGTTAGCAAGGAAAAAAGGTTTGTTAGGTAGTGAGTTATTCTACCCAACTTACAAGAGTTAAACTGGTAGTGTGATGGAACAATTGGTCAAGCAGTCAAGATAAAGCATAGAGTTAAGCATGTAAGGAATTTAGTAGAACACAATGAGAAAGTATATTGGTCGAAAGATTTGAGTCAATGCTGGACCCCTAATTGAAGGCAGAAAGTATTTTGGCATCATGGTAGAGGTTATAGTTTGGCCATTTTGACCAGAAAGTCATATCAAAAAAATAGAGTACAAGGAGACGTATTTTAGTGGGACATGATATATCTACATGAAGGTGGGCTCGTCTAGGTCGTTCATATGAAATTTGTTTGAAGGAAAAGTCTAGTGTCATGCTTCAAATATCCAAGTGACGGTAAGGACGCCAAAAGATCTAAAGTAGAAAGTGGGAGTACATGGGGTAACAATTAATGTACCATGATAAAGGAGATCAGGTTAAAGCATAAAATAAAATTAATTAAGGAATCCAGTAAAATAATTTAAGAACACAGGTCCAGGGAGAAGATAGTCTTCTAGATGAATACAGTTAAGGAACAATTAAATTCATATTCAAATTGCAATTGAGTCAGAAGATCACAGTAAAAATCTATATTAAAGGGGCGGTCGGGTAAGTCAAGATTAAGATACAGTCACATAGTTTGGTAGATGACTAACAACACTTGTATATATACTACCATCATGGTCATGAGTTATACGACAATTTAGTGTGGAATACATCTATCTTATTTGGACCCTCTTACCCTCTTGGTTGTCCACCATTAAAATTTTAACTCAAGTTTCCTCCAAAAGTTTCTTAATAATTTTCAAAAATAAACCATAAAAATCTGTATTCACTCCAAGCCGTTCAATTTAATCATGACTAAAATTTAAATCACTTTCATAAATCTCAAAGAAAACTTTTATCATGTTACTACTAACTTTTCAAAATTTTACATTTTTAAATCTAATTTTTAAACTCAAGTGTTCACAAATCATGAATCTATATATAAAATATCCATAATCAATCATAACTTTAATACTCAAATATATATATATATATATATATATATATATATATATATATATATATATATATATATATATATGTATATATATATATATATATAAAATATATATATATATAATAGCTCCCAGATAAATTTTTTTAGCATATTACAGAGCAATCTCAAAATTTAAGCTTGATATTTTAATGCACTCATCAATTTTAACTTCTATTCATACTAAGTCATTCCAATACAATCACAACTTTTAAATGGTAACTTACTTTAATCAATCAAAATAACCTTTTATCACATCAATTTTTTTTTCAAAAATTGGTAATATTAGCAATCCAACATTAAACTAAATTTTCAAATAATCTTATCAGTCATAAAATTATTATTATTACTTTTTACAAAATTTGATATCCATAATCACAACCTTTTTTTAAAAACTAAAATCTAAATAGATTTGTAAATCCTCAATCATGGGACACAATTTAAAATAAAGAAAAATTCTCAAAAATTATTTTCATAACTTTCAAATATTTTAACCAAAAATTTAGAAATCATTGCTTCAAAAAAAATTTAAATTTTAATAAATATATTAATCGTAACTTGTACGACTCAATTTAAATAATTCCTACTGCCACATTTAAAATCTAAGATCATTTTCAAACCAAATTTATAACTGTTCAAAGGTGTATAACTATAATCCAATAAATCATAAATATCACAACTCAAAAATCAAATCAAATTTATATTTGCTCAAAGATGTATATCTATAACCCCATAAATCATAAATATCACAACTCGAAAATCAAATCAATTTTATATTTGTTAAAGGTGTATAGCTATAACCCAATAATTCATAAATATCAAATCTTGAAATCAATCAATTCCTTAAATCAATTGTGTATAGATTTCAACTATTTTCCTACAGTATTAAAAATAAATCCTATCAATCCTCTGATGATCGCTACTTGAAAATCTCAAAAATAATTTTTTTATCTCTCAAAGCTGGTAATATCGCTACTACCAAACTTAAATTTACTATTTATAAAAAATCATACTTTAAAAAATGCATTCATAACTTAGTTAAGGTCTCCGTGTATTCCAATTGCCAATGTAATCCTTCTAGCCATATGGTTGACTAATAAGTACATAGTAGTGTAGTCATCTTTCTAACCGTATTTAAGCACAAGATGATAAGGTGTTGGTAGAAAGAGTTCAAGCAAGATGCAAAAATCAAGGGAGGCTACAAGGGTCGGAATTTAGAATCAAGGAAGGTGATCAAGTATATGGATGAGATTCCTAGACTGTAATCCTATATTGCAGGCTCACATCGGTACAATTACGTAACCGAAGTGACAACTCGACCTGTATGGGCCACCACAAAAATATTTAACGCCCCAGTCCCAAAATACTTAGGACTAAGTAAGTAGACATGCCAGCTGTGTACATACGAAGTATACTCCAATGTATGGAACCTCCGTATGTATACATAAGCTGTAAAATGCAGTAAAACGATGATAACTAAATCTCGTCCACAAAATCAGAAGAATAATGATATAAATCAACTCAAGAATTTGTCACTTATACATGTAGTTGGGCGGAGACAAATCCACTACCAACTATTTTAAAAGAAAGAAATATACAAGGAAATGATATCTAAAAATGACAAGACGAACCAAGGGCAATCATCTTCGAAGGAATGGAGAAGATCACGACCTTGGCTAGAACACCTGCAAAAAGTCACAAAGAACACATCTGCAGAGATAACCAGGTCCTCAGAGGGACGTAATAAGATACAATAAACAACATGCCATATAAATACTGAATATAAATTATGCCACAAATAAAGTAAGTGACAAAACATCAATAAGGTAACCTAACCGTACTAAAGTGATCATGCAGTTGAGAAATAATTCCTTCGACGCATGAGCTATGGCTGTAAATAGGATCGGCATAGTTCCCATATAGGGCACCAGGGGCCTACGTCCATAACGTCCGAAGATCGTCATAGGGCATCATGTACAAGGGGTACATCCATAACGCTCTGGGAAACGTCAGAGGGCACCCGGAGCCTGCGTCTCCGGAGGAGCACACAGGTAATCAGGGAAGTGCAAAGAAGCCCATACGTCAGGTATTGTTCTCCCCACCCAATGCTCTTATTTAAGTCGCATCTACGACCACATACCTTTACTAACTGCTAAGTCTCCTAACATACCTCTATTAGTAGTTAGTCCTAACGCATGCGTACGGATGATCAGCCAACGCGCAAGAACCTCTATATGCTACTCATCTCACACATACTCGTAGTATAACTGTGTCGAGGTATATGCAATACACTAAAAACAGTAGTCTCTTAACGCTAAGTCCATATACAATCAAAGGATAATAACAAAGTACAGCTAATATCACTGAGCAGACACTAGATCAGGAACTGTAATAATGATACAGCTAAAAGAACTTGAAGTAAATACACAGTGATATGCAATAAATAAAATACAGACTAATTATAAATAATAAATTATGGCAAGGTATCTTACCTGATTCTGTGCTGTGCATATGAAACGCCGCTCCTGCGTCCACGCCTCCGGAACTTGACGCTCCTAGATAATTAATTAACTAGATTAAGTCACTATTTACGAAACTTATGATACGACTTAATTAGTCAAAGATAATGTTTAATATTATATTCAATCTCGCATAGAATCCTTTAGACTCATACAATCATACACAGGCTCCACGAGACACCGAACACAATTTTTTTTTGGTTTCCAACTCCCAATTAGTCAGTTAAGCCCCTACTTCAATACTATACTTAGAATCATATAAAAATCATAGAAATATTATTTAAACTAATTTTATATCGATTTAACTCTGAATTTACAGAATTAATGTTTCTAAAGGCATTTATGACTAGTTGATTACTAAGTTAGCAAGTCAACCTGAAACTTGTCCGGAACATAGTTAATTACTCATAATTGATAAAATAATCCAAAAATATAATTTAAACAGAAGTAAAATAATTTATTTTCTAGAATAACATCAGAAATACAAGGGTAAGATTATACTACAAGTTTGGAACATTCTAGGTCAGTAGGTCGCCCGAAATTAGCTAGTTTTGACCTATAATTTTTCTGACCAGAATTGAGTTGCTAAATTCGTGGAAAAATACTTAAAAATCCTAATTTATGTATATGAATACGCATAAAATTCAGTTTCAAGAATAGGCATCCTTAACTAGTAGTTCCTTCACAATGGTGTTAACTTTGACCCTACCGGAACATGGATATTATGCCTATAATACATGAAACTTTTATAGATGATTAAATATGACAAAAGTCATCAAAATATAATTTCTACAGATTTAATAACATATATTCTACAGAATTTTAGTAAAAGTTTTTAGAAGAAAAGATTAGGGTTCTTACCAAAGATCCTTACTAGAAAGGGTGATGACGACTTCTCTTCACCAAAGCTCCAATCTTTTCTGCTATCCTCGCTTACTAATCATCTCTTGGTGAGTATGGGAGAGTTGATAATGGCTATAAAGAATTGGATGGGGGAGATAGAGTTTTTTTTAGGGTTTGTTTTGAGGGGTTGGATGGATGTATGGTGGAGGGGATGAGTTTTTTGTGAAGGATGGGAAGATGTGTAATGAAGGGACGATGTAGGGAGGCTATGGGGAGTTTGTTGCTGCCAAAATTATGCAGAGGGAGAGGGGTTTTGGTCGGCCAAAGGTGAGGGAGACAAAGATTTGGATTTGGTTAAGGTTTCGGATAAGTTGGTATATTTAAACATATCCTTAAATGAATTTTAAGCAATCTACGATTTAAATCCTATTTAATTTGATGCATTCGGCCATAGGGGGGTTGCTTGGCCAAAATTAGCATGGTGGGGGTCCACTTGGCATGATTTGGTTGTTTGGTGAGTTGGCAAGTTGATTGGATTGAGGATTTAAAAAGGGGTTTCCTAATATAGAACTATTTAATTCTATCTATGTAATTACGCTACAAAATCTGAATTAAATACAAGTAAATGGAACTATTAATATTTATTAATGTCCAACATGTCTACATAGGGTTGGATTTGGCTTGGAAGAGGTTTGGGAAGGTTTGGTGCAACCGGGTCTCCTAAAAAGTCATAAAGGCTTTCTTACTAATTATTTAAATAAAAATTACGACTTGTGCCATAATTTGAAAGGTTAACATGCAAGGCACTACCGTATGACCATGGCACTTCTAACATGGCTAGCAAGCTAGTTAAAGCATCCAACAATGCTAGGCATGCCATGTTAAAGAATAAATAAGATGTCTAGTCTGGGACTTATCTCCAAATGTGGGGGTAAGGAGGTGGAGAAGTGTGAGGTCTGTGCACAGACAAAGATCACTAGAAAATTGTTTAAGAGCGTAAACCGAAGTACAGATCTTCTCGAGTTGATGCACTCAGATATGTGTAACTTCAAATAGTTCTCCACAAAGGCTAGGATGAAATATTTTATTACTTTTATCGATAATTCTAAAAGTATGCGTTCGTTTATCTGCTCAAGTTTAAAGATAAAGTATTTAAGAAATTTAAAGACTTCAAGGCTGAAGCCGAGCATCAAACCGGACAACAACTCCAGGGACTCAGAAGTGATCGAGGTGGAGAGTATATGTCTCATGAATTCTCATCGTTCTACTGAGAACAAAGAAATGTCAACGAGACAAAAGCTCCGTACTTTTCTTAATCAGATGGTGTTGCAGAAACAAAGAACATAACGTAAATAAAGATGATAAACTCAATGTTATTAACTGCGGGTCTTCTAAATTGGTTATAGGGTGAAGTTGTGCTTACGGCTGCTTTCATTCTGAATAGAGTACTGCAAGAAACTTCCAATGTCACTTCTCATGAACTCTGGTTCAAGATCAGATCCAACTTAAATGTCATTCAAGTGTGGGGGTGTTTGGTATATGTGAAGCTTCGAGAGTTGAAGATTTAGAAGCTAGGTATGAGGACTACGAAGACAATATTTCTGGGTTATGCTGAGAAGAGTGATGTGCGAAGGTTCCTCGATATTGAGTCAAATCATACTATTGACTCTTGCGATGAAGAATTCTTTGAAGACAAATTTGTAAGGCACAACAACATTGTTCTCGCGGGCATTCTATAGAATAGTGTGTGTGCACAAGAGGCTGAAGCTCCTAACAAAGATGTAGTCCAAAAGAAGTTGTTGTTGCAAAAATAACACTGAACCAGAACTCATAGAACATGTGTCTAAGAAGGACTTCAGAGAGGATTTCGTCATCTATCATGTGGAAGCAGATCTACTTACCTATGATAAGGCGATGAATACCAGAGATGCTGTCTTTTGAAAGAAGGATATTAATAATGAGTATGACTCAATAACCTCCAACAACACGTAGGTATTGGTTGATCTACCTGAAGGAGCAAAATCAATCAGTTATAAATGGATCTTCAAAAAGAAGATGAAGGCCGATGAAACTGTTGACAAGTTCAAGACAAGGCTGGTAGCCAAGGGTTTTCTCAGAAACAAGGGATCGATTATTTTGACACATATGCTCCAGTAGCATAGATGATGACCATGAGGATGTTGATTGCTCTTAGCATAATTCACAAGCTGGTTATTCATCAGATGGATGTTAAAATTGTATTCCTGAATGGTGAGCTGACCGAAGAGATTTACATGCAATAGCCCAAAGGATTTGTCGTCAAGGGCCTTGAATACAAAGTCTACAATTTGGTAAAATTGCTATATTGTCTCAAGCAAGATCCCAAGAAGTGGCATAAGAAGTTTGATTAAGTTATGAGATCAAACGGCTACAGGATCAACAAGACGGACAAGTGCATGTATATAAAGTCCGCTGATGGGGGAGGAGTTGTTGTTTGTCTGTATGTGGACGATATGATGATCTTGGGTACAGATTTAGTATGTGCCACAGAGACAAAGAAATTTCTCTTATCTAAGTTTAGCGTGAAGGATTAGGGAAGCTTATGTATCCTAGGGATAAAGATCATCCGGACAAAAAATAAAGTGGTATTGTCACAGTCTTATTACATTGAGAAGATGCTTACATGCTATGGGTATCAGGATCTTCCAGGGATCGATACGCCGTATAGGTATGACAAAAAACTGAAGCCAAATCTAAAAGAAAGCGTCAGACAGCTAGAGTATTCAAACATCATCAAAAGTTTGATGTATGCGACAACTGCCACAAGACCTGACATAGCTTTTGTTATGGTGACGCTGAGTCGGTTCATGAGCAATCCAGGTGTGGAATACTGAAAAGCTATGAAGAGGATAATAAGATACCTCAAGAGAACTCAGAAGTATGCACTTTACTACTGCGAAGATCCAATATTAGTAGAAGGCTTCGTGATGCAAGCTGGTGCTCAGAAGTAGAGAGTAAAAGGTGCAAGGGTATGTGTTCTCCTTGGGTGGAGCTGCTATATCATGAAAGTCGAAGAAGCAGACTATGCTCTCACACTTTTCTGTGGAATCTGAGTTTTATGCACTGGTGGCTGCAGCGGATGAAGCACAATGGCTTTGGCAGCTCATGTATGATATTTCAATAGTTGGTGCATAGATTCCAGTAGTACCTATATACTGCGACAATCAGGGTACTGCAGCGGTGGCATCAAATGACCTCTTCAATGGCAAGAAGAGTGTGTAGTTGAGGTACAAGATGGTGAATGATCTCTTCAAAAGGGGAGTCATTGTCGTGGTTAATGCACGGAGCCAAGAGAATCTGGCAGATCCATTCACCAAAGGTTTTAAGCGCCAGCTGGTTGAAGACATAGCAAGTAAAATGGGCTTGAAGACATTGTGTTATTGTGTCTTGTATTTCTACCATAAAGTTTTATGCTATTAGTTCAAAGAAAAATCTACTAGGCATCTGGATTTTGGTTTAAGAAAGAACCATTGACTAGAAGAATATTAGGAACAGTTGATAGTCTTTTACGACATAAGGGGTTCAAATCCAGGACCATCTTTGTATAATGTTTGTTCTTTATTTCGAACAGTCTCGTGGAAGGATGGCTGGAAGCCTTAATGAGTTCTCAAAAATTTGGAATGTCCGGCATGCCTTACAGGAAGCACGGGTAGCACAACACTACAAAATAGCATAGTACTCCATACTACAGAAGGGTGACATCTCATGCAGTACCTAGTGAGGATAAAGCCTCGGCTTCGGGCAAAGTCACATCGACGTAGCACCACACATAGAAAAGTGGGCCTAATGCTATAGAATAAAAAGTGGTAGGCAGCACTACAAAGAAGTTGGGCTTTATGTTACAGTGGTGTGATACTACATGAGGTACCTAAAAAGAATAAAGCATCGGCTTTGAGAGCCATGCCACTACGGCATAACACCGCAAGGAAGCAAAAGGCTTCATGTTGCATGGTTTGGCACTCCAAAGAGGCTGGACCTCATGTTACAGTGGTATAACACCACATGAGGTATAGCCTTGACTTTAGGCCATGCCATAGCAGTGTAGCACCACAAGAAAAAGAAAGGCTTCATGCCAAGACTCTTTAAAGAACTCACTTGGAGTTTATGGAACCTTGTAGACATCCAATATACATACACCAAAATTATGAGAGAAATGGCCTTTAATGTGGAAACAGAAGCACAGTTGATGTCATTATGTGAGTGAAAAGAATTACAATTATGGTACAAAATTCAAGGCTTAATCAATTTCTGTGTCATGTTGTTATTTAACGCATGCTGAAAGATTCAAGTCGTAGTGATATCCTAATACAAGATGGACAGTCACTGTAGGGAATGCTCAACCCATATAATGAGATATGTAGGGAATTGTTGGTGTTTTTGCCTTTGGAACTAGAAAAATAGTCCCACATTGCTCACACGAAAAAGTGAGTATCTCAAAATATAGTTTTGCTTGTGTTGAGATGTGCACATGAGGTGTTATGGGCCACATGGGTGCCATGTGGGAGTGTTTTTCTAGTAAAGAAAAAGGATTAACTCCGCAATGAAGCATTTATATTTTTTTTTATACTCATGGTATTATTCCCCTAGGAACTAGCAACTTGGACTCAGACTCGGGGTCGGGTTCGGACTCGAGCTCGAACTTGGGCTCAAGGGCACATAGTAGTACTTTGTTGGCGCACTTTACACTTAGCACATCAGCATCGGTGTATGGCGCTTTGTGCGTCGTTGTTGCTCGTCTTATACGCGAGTTGCATGCGCTAGGCGTATGGGCTCAGCACATGGGCGAGGCGCATGGGTACGAGGCTATATGCGTATAAGTGTTTATGCATATGTGTGCATGCGGGGATGCAAGCTTGCGTTGCTGCACTGTTGCGTGCATACAGGTTGCGTACCTGTGCTGTTGGGCGATTGCACGCATAGGCGTATGGGCTGACGGGCTATTGGGTGGATGGGCGTTGTTGGAAGTTAATTAGGTTGATTGGAAGATTTGAGCGGTTATAGAAAAATTGAGTCAATTATTTAGATCCATTTTTTGTAAAATTTGAATATAATTCAGTTATATTTTTCTATTATTCGCTCATACCTTTTAGCAATCAGTTGGCAGCCAGGATTAGGGTTAGGGCTTCCACCCAACTCTATAAATACTCTCTTCCAGGCACCTTTGATGACTTATTTCAAAATTGAGAGAAGAAGAGAGTTGTGTGGATGCTTCCTTCAGAGTCCAAAACAGTTCGACGAGTTTGTATAGGAGGTGACAGCAAGCATTCCAGAAGTTCCTTCAGAACTTTTTGGTTCTTGGGAGCAGATCGCAGTAGCACAAATCTTGCTTTGAGAAATAGTGATTTTCATCACCCCAGCAGAGTTGCCTTTCTCTTTCTCCTTCTTCTCCGAGTAGCTTAAGGAAAGTAGGAGAGCAAACTTGTTTGTGAGAAGTCTCTAAAATCCTATAAAATTAGAACGGAGAGCAATTTTATTTGTAAGAGGTCTCTGCTTTTGACAGTTGCTATATTAGAAAAGAGAGAAAATTTATTTACAAGAGGTCTCTATTTCTGATCGTTATTCCATCTAGATCAGTTTCGGAAACAATATATATATTCTTGTGAAGACGTGCCAATGAATTCTTGTAAAAAGTAAAAAAAATAACAACAAAGACTTTTTCCTAATA
The DNA here is from genome assembly GCA_029216955.1 of Iris pallida. Lineage (NCBI taxonomy): Eukaryota > Viridiplantae > Streptophyta > Magnoliopsida > Asparagales > Iridaceae > Iris > Iris pallida. The sequence continues at coordinate 468,269 of JANAVB010040016.1, read as the reverse complement.
AATAATTATAGTAATCAAATAACATGTTGATTCCTGTCACGCCCCAGAACCAGAATACTGGCAAGGACGGACCAGGCCAGCTACGTATTCCAAAGTACTCTAGTACTATGAAATAACGTATAAGCTGTCAAGACATGGGGGTTACTACTACAAGTCAATAGTCAATCCTAGGTCGAACGATCCTAGGTATCTCAATCATAAGAAAATATGCAAAGTACAAGAAGAATGATCAAATGGAATATAAAACAGTAAAGCGTCTCAAACTATCATATATCAATGATCTTGAAGCTAGTAATACAAAGTGAAGAACTAGCTGTAGAAGCATGAAATTTTTTTAGCAAATAAAGCTCCATGCGCCCAAGCCAGTAAAGCTCCATGCGCCCAGTCAGTGAAGCTCCATGCGCCCAATCAGCGGAACTCCATGCGCCCAGTCAGTGAAGCTCCAAGCACCCAGTCAGTAAAGCTCCATGCGCCCAGTCAGTAAAGTTTCATGTGCCTAAGACTAGCTCCTCCAAAAGGAGGGCGTATAGCCTGAGACATGGCTATGTGCCCAAGCCTAACTCAGTCAAAGCCATGATCAAAACGTGCACCGAAGCGCACGGCCACGTCAGTCTCCACGAGCAGTTGTGCACCGAAGTATGCGGCCACGTTAACACCACGACCAACACACGATCTCGCAGCCTGTAAGCGCCTATATCCTATGCGTCCAAAGTAGGACTATGCGCCCACATAAAAACTTGTGTGTTTCCTCATGTGGGCGCATAACATCATTCCATCTCAAGAACGACTATAAAAGGGGGGCCTCATCCCTCTTCAAAACACAGAACGGAGAGCATTTTCAAGAGCCAAATTGCTGCACTTCTTGCCAGTGAGCCGAGAGTTAGCAATTTTCTTAGGTTTTCTTCCACTTTTGTAATCGGAGTGTCAATGGAGTAAAGGAGCAACTGCCGTTCGATCTCTATCGTCCTATTTCCCAGAATTTTTTTCGTACTCGGGGAACCTCAGTGCAGGAACTCTCAGGCGTACTCGATTTGTGGTGCCTTGCGCCAATAAAGAAAAGACAGCATTTTCTTCTTCTTTTTTGTGTGTATCCACAAAAATGGCGACTCTAATGGGGAATTACCTTTTCCTCAGACGAGAAGGTGGTGACGCAATCCGATACTGACAAAGTGGGGAGCACTCAGAAGATGCTGACCGTAAAGTTCGATCAGCAGGCGTTCGAAGAGTTGCTCTCGAGGGATGGCTCTACTCCCTCAAAATCAGCAAAGCCAAACAAGTCTCGCAAGACTTGGCTTCCGAAGGCTCGCTGTGCATATCTTACTAGTGTCATAGCAGATATGCAACTGGAGGACTCTGTCACATAGGCTCATGACTCTGCCACAGAAGTTCCCCAAATGGGGAAGGCTCATACCGTTCGGGCTCTACTAGCCCAGTGACTTCTTCTCTGCACAACCAACAATAGGGTGTTCAACACCCGAGATTTGGCAAAGAAAAACACTACGATACCAAGAATCGGGGTGTGCGACACTCTGGCCAAATCCGACGAGGCTCACAAATGAAGAAGGCAAAACTGGGAGAAAACAACACTGCTCCACCAAGCATGCGCCCAAAGCTATGCGCCCAAGGGAGTGTTTGGGCGTATAGCCCCAACCAGAACACTTCTGTCTTCAGCAGGCTAGGCATCGAAGGCCATGCACCCAAGGCTATACGCCCAGGCTCTCTGGATCCATACTATGCGCCCACATCAAGGAGGCTCAGATATGCTGTCAAGGAGCATGCGTCCAAGCCAGTCTCCAAGGCCTATGCGCCCACAAGAAAAAGGTAAGCCCCAACGCTTATAGAACGGGGCTGTCTTCAAGGACATCACAGGTGTGGGGGTTGCCCCTGTACGTGAACTAAGTCTGGATGCGCCTACTCTCCTTACGAACCCGCATGCAAAGTTCGGCAATGCATGCAACATGGGTTGTAAGGCAAAACTCCCTTCTGCTAACTTGCGCGACATGACAAATCATAAGCGTAAAGCGAGGGAGGACATAATAATTCATAGTGCACATCTGTGCACCAGTATTATTATCAACTGTTGTTGCTCTAAAGCAACAAGAGTGCCTTAGAAAAAATTTGTGTTTCGACGGCTGCACTTCTCTGACGATGAGAAGCCACTGTGTGTTTCATCCAACATGGCTTCATGGGGTCCCCCTTACGGAAGCCCCAATCAAAGACTGTGGACTACAAACCCAACTTTCTTTCTCAGTTTTGCGAGAAGAAGAAGAAGAAGTCTACCAACAGATGGCCAGCAGGCTGTCACATCTGAAGGAGTTTATATGGGTACTCGGTCAAAGGCAAGGCTCCGTGGACGATTTAGAATCCCAAGTTGGGGTAGTATTCCCTCAGAGTTTGAAGCGGATGACCCTCACACTGGGGGTAGCCTTCTAGAGGACGACGATCCCTTTGAATCTGATGGCGACTATCTGCCTCCTCTACCTGAAGATTAAGGACTGGTCCACTCGAAGACAGACAGTATCAGCACCAGTTATACTGTTTCCTTTATTCTTCCTCGTATGCTATCTATATACATGGCAGACGAAGAAAGACCTGAGGAATTTAGTGATCCGACCAGTAAACGGCTAGAGAAACTTGAAACAGCATTCGCCAAGATCACCGATATGCTTACCAGTATCATGGCGGTTCAAGCTGCTGGGGCTGTTCCTCCACCTCAATAAAATGTCTCGGCCTACGCTAGTCCGGCTCACAGCAACAACCCTCCTTCACTGCAAAAGGAGTATCATTCCGTTGTGCCTCCTCTAAATCTTGCAAATGCTAGGGGTGGTCCTTCGCCAACAACGCCTGACAACCGTTCAGTAGCTGTTTTCCAACACTTGCTCAATCAACATGATGCAATTGATTCCCTGGTCGCTCGTCTCGACACCATCTCACACAAAGACGAGCTTCAGAAGATGGGGATATCTCAACCGAATCCCCCTGAGTGGGAGAACGCTACTTGCCCTCCTAACTACAAGCCACTGACGCTGAACTCATTTGATGGTTTGACTTCTCCTCATCAGCACATGACGTACTTCAACACGCAGACTCTGCACTTGCCCAGAGATGATCTATTCTTATCAAAGCTGTTTATTAGCACCTTGCAGGGGGTAGCTTTCGAATGGTTTTGCAGTCTGCCTGACGAATGTATCAATTCATTCAAAGACTTGGAGAGATTGTTCCTCAACAGGTTTTACGAGAGCGGTATGCATGTTAGGATGTCCATCCTCATCGAGACCAAACAAAGGAGGACTGAGTCTGTTATCGCCTTCATCGAACGCTTCAGGCGGCTAACACTGAAGATGCCCTTCAGTATACCAGATTCAGAACTTATGGATACTTGTCGACATAACTTCCTTCCTACAGTAAAGTTTTGTCTAGGTATATATAAGTATGATACATGGCCCACTTTTATTGGGGCCGCTGATGCTGCTGAAAATGACGTTCCTAACTTGGAACTACTGTAAAAATACCTAAATCCGAAGATAAGGGCAAGCATCCTCAAACTATCCCTGTTCGTGGGGGTAAAGAGAAAGAATTCCTGAAGGTTGACACATCCAAAGGAGCTTCCAATTCTCAGGGCGCCTCCGACAAGCCTAAGGAGACCTTCTCCTTTGACGAAGACGATGTCATTACCATCTTTCACACATTGACGAAGGGTAATAAGCTGACATTGCCTCCACCACGACATCCTATAGAGGTGAGCCAACTCAATGATCCCAAGTACTGTCTCTATCATCAGTACATGCATCACTCCACCAAGGACTGCATCGTCCCGAAGAAGAAGATATAACAGCTTATCGACAGCCAAGTGATCAACCTCGAAGCTGAAGACAAGGTCGTATCTTCTAACATGATCTCTCCTCAGTTTGGTGACTTTTCTCCCACAGAAGTCCTAGACGGCGTGGTCCCGATTCCCAAGGCAATAATGGAAGTTATCAACCTACCGCCAGCTCGCAACTCAACATTGGTCCCGCTCACGACTGAACATGGTGAGATCATGTGGGTCCATCCGGACCTTGTGCAAGAAGTGACGCAGGGGGTAGTACCTCCCAAAGCAAAAAGGGGCAAGAAGTACAAGTCATGCCATATGATATCCTCTCCCATCTACGAGGTTCTATCTGACAAGACGCATTTGGGGAAGACTTATCTTGGGACGTATGATCCCGCACAAGAAGAAGCAGTACCTCCTCAAGCTCCTGTTGCCCCCACAAGCTCAGAAGCCGGCCCGTCTAAACCTCCAACTATGGACAAAGCCAAACAAAAGGAGACGCGGTTTGACAAGTCTCTGAAGACGCCAGCTCCCGAAGGCATGGATCCGCCCTACAACTTTGATATACTGGCTCAGCTAGCCAATACACCTGTCAGGTTGTCTCTGTTCGATCTATTGCGACTCTCCAAAGAAACGTGGAAGGCCTTAAGTGAGGCATTACTACATGCCGACTCTTACCTCGCCGAAGTTAAGGCCCCCACTGAAGATCCTGTCTCCTGTCCCCACTGCCACAGTACCATGGAAGTGGTGCCCAACATCACCTTCTTACAAGAGGGTATGCTACTAAAAAATAATCATCATGATAGACCCCTGTACTATACAGGGTATATTGGGGCGATCAAGGTGGACCGCATGCACATCGATCCAGGATCCTCCCTCAGCATCATTCCTAGAAGTTTGTTTCAAATTTTGGGAATCCTTTTGCACAAGCAATCTGTAACCAACAAAACTATTATGGCTTTCAATGCTGGTTGAAGCCATCCGCTAGGCAAGATCCGTCTCAAATGCCAGATTGGTGATCTCCGAACGGAGATTTCCTGCTATGTGATCGATGCCAATGTATCCTACAACGTCTTATTTGGACGTCCATGGATACACGAGAACATGATCGTTCCTTCCACACTTTACTAGTGCTTCAAATACGTCAACAGCGACGGTGTCGTGAAGACGGAGTTTGTCGATGTCGATCCTTTTAAGGGCATCGAAGTTTACTATAGAGATTCGGTACTTTACCAATCTCAGCACCCCAAGGACGATAGCAACGAAGCTGACAATGAAGCTGAAGCAAGTCCATCCTCCAATGATGGTCCTCTGATTATCCGAGTCAAAGGACGTACTACTCCAAAAAGTACTCCGAAGCCTCTCATAATTTGGATGAAAATAAAAAACCCTGACAAGGTCAAACTATTGACCATCACTCTCAATAAGACACCTCGAGAGGAACCTACTGATGCACGTCCTCCCAATCCTGAAGAATTATCCTATGTGGTGAACTCGGCCAAGACTGTGGCTCCTCTTCCAGATGATGATCCTCTCAATGAGTATATTAATACTCATAATAATGTACCTTCAGCGGATGATGTGATCCCTGAAGAAGAACTTGCGTATTTCCTTAGTAAAGGTTTATCTTTGAATTACTCCGATATCTATCAATCTATAAACCACTACATGGATACGATATACACCCTAAAAATGGCATAGGACCACTCCCCTGCATGCCGGTCATGATGCCTCACCTGCGGGAAAAAGTTTATCCTGAAGATATCCTCTACTTCATCGTTCCAGCCAGAAAGAAGGATGAAAAACTAATCATCTTCGGTCGTATAATTGGCGAGAGAAAGTTCGTCCCAGACTCTACTTCTCCCAAGCACAACACAGAAGCTGACTATGACTCTGGGAAAATACAACTTTTCTGGTATAGTTGGCAGGCCAAGAACATCATCCAGAACATGGGATATGACATCAAAAGCAACAAAGGGCTAAATTACGACTGAGGACGACGGTTGCCAATACGACACTTTGCTCCTCCAGGCAAACCCAAGAACTACTATCAACGAAGCGGTGTTGGTTTGGGCTATGTCACTCCTCTAACAACTCCGAAAGATCATATGATAAAGTAGATCATTGTTCTCATTCTTCTGATTCCTCCCTCTGGGACTCATACTCCAGCGTCGGCGATATGTTCATAGCAACTCTGTCCGTCAACATGGTTTTCGTTGACTAAATTACAGATGATGTCCAATCAATTGAGCTCAAACAATAGGCTCAAAAGATGGACACTAGGTGGGAGCTGTGCTTCGAACAACGTGAACCACCTACCGAAGACGAAGTCATCCAAGTCAATCTAGGAGATGAAGCATCTTTCAAACCAATCTTCATCAGCAAAAGTCTATCTGGCGATGAACACCAATCTCTTATATAGCTTATAAAAGAATACATCAACGTCTTCGCATAGAGCTATAAGGACATGCCAGGCTTGGACCCTAAAGTCGCCATGTACCGCCTGAACATTTCGTCTAAAGCTAAGCCAGTGAAGCAGCAACAACGATGATTCCGATCAGACGTCATGGAAGCCATCGACAATGAAGTCAAGAAGCTCATTGCCAGTTGATTTATCCGTGAAGAACAACACCCAGACTGGGTTGCCAATATCATTCCATTTATGAAAAAGAATGATAAAGTTCGAGTCTGTATCGACTACCGTGATTTGAACTCTGCATGCCCGAAGGATAAGTTCCCTTTACCAATCACTGACATAATGATTGACAATACTTGCAGCTTCGAGCGAATGTCCTTTATTGATGGGTTCTCAGGCTACAACCAGATCAAGATGTTCCCCGACGACGAGAAGCACACATCTTTTCGAACACCGTTGGGGGTATACTGGTATACGGTGATGCCCTTCGGATTGAAGAATGCAGGAGAGACATACCAGCTAGCCATGAACACAATTTTTTATGATCATTTGCACAAAACTGTGGAGTGCTACGTAGACGATATCGCAGTCAAATGTCGTCTCAAGGGCAACCACCTCCAAGACTTGAGAACGGTGTTCGAACTAATGCGTGCACACCAACTCAAGATGAAACCAACCAAGTCTTTTCTGGGGGTCTCCAGTGGCAAGTTTCATGGTTTCGTCATCACTTAAAAGGGTACACATCTGGACTCGAAGAAAGTGAAGGCTATATTCGATATGCATCCTCCAATAAACCTCAAAGAGCTACGCAGACTACAAGAAAGGCTAGCCTACATCAGACGATTCATTTTGTACCTCTCGGGAAGGTGTCAACCATTTACTCAGATCATGAAGAAAGGCGTATCCTTCGTCTGGACTGAACAATATCAACGCACATTCGACGACATCAAGGCGTACCTTACAAGCCCTTCAGTATTGGTAGCTCCAATAATGGAGAAGCCCTTCTTACTATATGTCCGTGCTATGGACCATTCTCTTGGTGCCCTATTAGCTCAGAAAAATGAAGGCGGTCATGAATATGCAATCTACTACCTCAGCCACACAATGGTGGGTGCCGAGCACAGATACACACCGGTGGAGAAGGAATACCTTACACTGGTGTTTGCCATCCAGAAGACACGCCACTATGTGTCTGGACAGACTATCCATATTATATCTAAAGTCAACCCTCTCAGAATACTCATGACTAAACTGGGCTCTCTCAATTCCCGTTTAGCTACATGGGCAATGCTATTGACTCCATACGATATGATCTTCGTTCCTCAGAAGGCAGTAAAAGGCCAAGCATTAGCTAATTTCCTAGCAGCTCATCCAGTGCCATAATCGTCCAAACTCTACGACAAAATCCCCGACGAAGTAGTGGAGTCTAACACTACAACTGAAGAAATCCCCATTTGGCGAATGTTCTTTGACGGCGCATCAAGAACATGACCTAAAGGAAATATTATGGCTAGAGTAGGTGTCGTGCTCGTATTACCTGATCATCTGGTTATACACCGTGCATATTCTCTCATGGAACTATGCACCAATAACGTATCCGAATATGATGCTCTATTAATCGGCTTACAACTGGCGAAGCAACTGGGAGTTGACTATCTAGAAGCTTACGGCGATTCCAAGCTAATAGTTAGTCAGGTCCGACGGAATTATGAAGTTCATCATGAAGATCTCATCCCCTACCACAGAGGAACAATCGAGCTGGCGTCTACTTTTGCTGGATTCTTCATCGAACACGTGCCTCAACTACAGAATATAGAAGTAGATGCTCTAGCCGGTCTCGCTACTTCCTTGACCGTTCCTACCAATACTCAGCAGTCGATCACAGTGTCTGGTCGAGAACTATTCTGTGTGAAAGATGCCTTGCATATTCATCATAGTTACACAACGGAAACAAGCATCGATGCTAAAGATTGGAGATTTCCCTTCATAGACTATGCCGTCTATGGAATCCTTCCCGAGGACCCGAAGGAAGCAGTATCCATCCAAAGGCGATCCCTCAGATTTTACTACGACACAGCTACCAAGATGCTGTACCGATGCTCTTACGACAGACTATTATTACGATGCTTATCAGACACAGAAGCCAAACATGCACTCTGGGAGGCTCACGATGGAGTTTGTGGTGCACATCAACCAGGCCCCAAATTACAAGATTGCCTCAAACGAATGGGTTATTTCTGGCCCATAATGATAGCAGATGCTGTTGAATATGCCAAGAAGTGTAGAGCTTGCCAGTTCCATGTCGATTTCATTCATCAACCTTCGGAGTTTCTATACCCGACGACAGCATCTTGGATATTTGAAGCCTGGGGCATGGACGTCATAGGACCAATCAGCCCACCATCTTCCAAAGGACATCGGTTCATCCTAGCTATAATCGATTACTTTTCCAAATAGGCGAAAGCTATACCGCTCACCGAAGTAAAGACGTCAAACGTGATAATTTTTATCAAACATCACGTCATCTACCGCTTCGACCTACCTCGCAAGATCATCCATGATAATGGTCCATAGTTCACAAGCCATACATTCTATCGGTTTTGTGATAAGAATCGAATCTAGAATGTAGCCTTACTGCCTACAATCCAACGGCTAACGGGCTAGCAGAAGCCTTCAACAAAACCATCATAAAACTTCTCAAGAAGTTCGTGTCTTCAAACAAGCGCGATTGGAACGAGAAGCTCGGTGAATGTCTGTGGGCCTATCGTACAATGGTCCGAAGTCCAACAGACAGTACGCCATTCTCTCTGGTTTATGGGAACGAAGCAGTTCTTCTCCTAGAAATCTAGATTCTTTCTCTTCGAGTAGCCCTAGCCAGCGAGCTGACTACCGAAGAAAGCTACCGTCTGCGACTCCAGGAGCTCGAAGCGCTAGACGAAAAATGCTTGTTAGCTCAGCAGTGCATTGAACTATACCAAGCACACCTTTCCAGAGCCTTCAATTAAAAAGTGAAGGAAAGGATCTTCCAAGTCGGCGATCTGGTCTTAGCAGTGAGAAGACCAATGGTCATGACGCACAAAACAAAAAGAAAATTCTAGCCTAAATGGGAAGGTCCTTTCATCATAGAATCATCGTATTCTAACGGTGCGTATCGGCTAACCAAGCCTGATGGTGACTTGCTCATGATGCCTATCAACGGCAAGTTCCTGAAGAAATACTATGTATAACCCTTTTTGTTCACATATGTTCAGTCATGTAAATGTATAGTGCGATGTTTATATGATTCAAAAAACTGTCTAACTATTATCCGTATTTCAAGAGTCTTGAATACGCCCTGGATAATAGGTCCTCTAAATATTTCCCCAGTGGAATCATTCCCGTTTTTGACTCCGTCCAAACTCGATTTGACGAAAACAAGTCACGTCCCTATTACCTCTGAATTGTGTTCTGATAATTATTTTCCCAGTGGAATGATTATGTTTTGCCATGTCCATATAACCTCTGAGCAAAGCATTCATCAAGGATAATCACGTCCCTATTACCTCTGAATTATCCATTCCTACCTAATGTTATATATCTTTCAACGTCTATATTAACTCTGGTCAGATATAGAGCATCCTCTGCTATTACGTCCATATTACCTCTACTAGCAGCTTCATTGAACTTATTATCTATATTCAAATAACTTGAATATAAAATGGATAATAGGTCCACATCACAAATTCTCCAGCGGAATACCCACCAGAAATATCCTTGCTACGTCCATATTATCTCTAGCATCGATATTTTCACAAAACCACATTCACTTCTGAAAAGATTCTTTATTTTGTACTTGAACGTCGATCAAAAGACGGAAAAAGGGTGCAAGAGCCGTGACGGCTGGGAAAAAAAAGAAAAAAGAGTTACAAAAATCTACGGGATACACAGGCGATTCATGCTGTCCTTTAGAGCCACAATTTCGGCTTCAGACTTCACAGTAGCTCGGCGCCGTGCCTCTTCCTGACGAGCGGCTTCATCTTCAAAAAGGATCAGACTCTGATGCTCCCCCTCCAACTTCTCCAACTGTTCTTCTAAACGAGCAGAAGTGGTGGCAGTCATGGCAGCCTGGGACAAATAATCCTCCTGTTCAGATGTCGCCACCCGCAAGTCAGCTTCCAGTTGGACGATCTCGTTCTTGATCTACGTAATGTGATTATACTTCTCAGATATCTGTGCAGCCAGCCTGTTCTTCGAGGCAGCACGGGCCTCGCTTGCAGCATTGAACTGGCCATACTAGTCAGCCAGCTCGCCGATCTCTCGAACAAGGGTGTCTTTCCTTGCCTGGAAGGTAGCCTTCTCTCCACAAGTACCGTCATCAAAGCCTCGTCCTCTACGCGGAACAGCGACGTCGGGCTCCGCTGTTTGGTATTCCGGAACCTGGCCACCTGACCCTCCAGGTCATTTAGAACTTTTCTCAGAGTATTGTCCTGCTATTCATAGCCGGCAATGCTCTCAAGGGCCGCTACTTAGCATTCGGCGACAGCTTTCACAGGGCCGAAGGCAGCATTCTGATTCAAGACTCCAGGAAGCTTCACTTTCAGCACAGAATAAAAAGCTTTGACGACTTCCTGGGCCATCTCGTCATCTTCAGTGGAGGTCGTCGGAGAGGAGGCTTGGAAAGTCTCTTTCGCTCCAGGAAGGAACACTTGACAAAAATCTAAACTTGACAAGGAAATCCGTTCCACCAAAAACCACTCCTGATTATCATATGTCACGTCCATATTACCTCTGATACCGATAGTCTTCCGACTTGATGCCTGTATCCAACCCGGGATAAAAGACACGGTGTCAAGATCACAAAATCTATCACGACCATGTTACCTCTGTTGGGTTTTGTTTCAAATCTATTACCCGTACCGCTGGTGCGCCAAAGGGTAATAGGTCCACGAAAGCATCATTCCAATCTATTTGCTCGCATTTCCAGATGCACAAAGGGGCAATAGGTCTAAACCAAAAAAAAGGAGAGGGGGGTCCCCCAGTAGGATGCCCTTCACATAAATATTGTATTACATCTCTCTAATACAAGCCCCACAGATATCACAAGCAAAGAGTGGAGCGAATGTATTATGTTTATTCAAAATCAGTTACATTCACAGGACTACATCTCATGAGCAAAACAAAAGGTTCTTCATCTCTTCATCTGGATAAGAAGTAAAAGATTACATTGATGTCCAAAAGATGGGAAAATCTGCTACTCATCAGCAATACATAGTTTGGCCAGCTTGGCAGTACCACGCTTTTGTCGAAAAGCAGTTTTATGGCCCTCGAAGGAGGTCATGTTTTACTGTTGAGAAGCAAACAAGGTTGTTGAACCTTCGAGAAGCTACACGAAGGAGGTCAAATATAGCATGTTAAAAGTATCTACAAATGGTGATCTTATCTTCTCCATATTGCGGACGTCCTAGGCTCATTCCTTCAAGAGGCCATACCTTCAAAACAACATCTCTTATGTTGCTTTTGCCTACTTGAAGAACCATGAAAATAGAACTTTCATGATGACGCCAAACTACCGTCCGACTCTTCGATGGATAAAGGTTCTTCCTACCATCTGAGGAAAACCCTTCCAAAATACGAAGAGTCCTGAGCTCTCTGATGTGTGTGTCAAGTGTTACATCTTCACCATGCCCAGAATCATCGATACTGATCCTGGAGAAATTTGTTAGCCAGATCCCTACAGAACATGAAAAGGGCAGAAAGAAAGTCAGACTCAGAAATCCGTAGAAAAAATTAAGTTCTGAAAAGCTTTTATGCGCCCAAAAGGCTATGCGCCTAAAGGGATATGCGCCTAAAACAAACATGTGGGTACATGACACACGAACAGTACATGGACGCATAACATGCCACAGCTGGAGGGCGCATAACATGGCAACATGTGGGCACATAGCACACCACAGTATTGGCACATGACTTCTGTGGGCGTATAATGATGCTCACAGAAGTATGTTGCCTTAGGCGCAAGCACCCAGGCAAAAGAAAAGTCTGAGCGTCGTAAATTAACGCTCGAGACTTTGTTTTTGAAGAATGCCCTCACCCAGAATCGGGACCTAGACTGTCGAAGACGCTGTCACGGAAGGAGAGCCACTCGGCGCAGCCCCCTTGTCCTTCGCGGATCTCTTGGCGACCTTGGGAGACATGGTTCTCAAAGAAAGAAGATGAAGAATTTTTCTAAAAAATTCAAAGAGAAGGGAATAATGAGCTTTCTCTCTCCTTCAGGGCCTATTTATAGGCATGGGCCACTTCCTATGCTCCCACTTGCTTTATGTGCCCATGCGCCCATTGTATTGTATGCACCCACAATGGCCTATGCGCCCACGTGAAGAATCAACTTCCTGCATACTATGTGACTGTCACTTACTGACGTGGACGACGTATGAAGGATGGACCGCTTCAAATTCCACTCCGATGAATCTGACAGTTCGAATTTCAAAGAAGATCTCAACAGTCGTATCTCTCTAACAGGCTGGCCAAATACTATGCGCCCAAGGAGAGAGATGTGCTATGTGTCCATTGTATCACGAGAAGACAATCCATGCTTCTTTCAAAGTATTTTGAACTTGTTCAAGTATCAAAAACTTTGAAGGGGGTCTTGTAGAAGCATGAAAAATTTTCAGCAAATGAAGCTCCATGCGCCCAAGCCAGTAAAGCTCCACGCGTCCAATCAGTAAAGCTCCATGCGCCCAGTCAGTAGAACTCCATGTGCCCAGTCAATGGAACTCCATGCTCCTAGTCAGTAAAGCTCAATGCGCCTAGCCAGTGAAGTTTCATACGCCCAAGACTAGCTCCTCCAAAAGGAGGGTGCATAGCCTGAGACATGGCTATGCGCCCAAGCCTGACTCAGTCAAAGCCATGATCAATACGTGCACCGAAGTGCACGACCACGTCAGTCTCTACGAGCAGTTGTACACCAAAGCATGCAGCCATGTCAACACCACGACCAATCCACGATCTCATAACCTATATGTGCCTACATCCTATGCTCCCAAAGCAGGACTATGCGCCCACATAAAAACCAGCGTGTTTTCTCATGTGGGCGCATAACATCATTCCAGCTCAAGAACGACTATAAAAGGGGGGCCTCATCCCTCTTTAAAACACAGAACGAAGAGCATTTTCAAGGGCCAAATTGCTGCACTTCTTGCCAGTGAGCCGAGAGTTAGCAATTTTCTTAGGTTTTCTCCCACTTTTGTAATCGGAGTGTCAACGGAGTAAAGGAGCAAATGCCGCTCGATCTCCATCGTTCCATTCTCCGAAATTCTTTTTTGTACTCGGGGATCCTCAGCATAGGATCTCTCAGGCGTACTCGATTTGTGGTGCCTTGCGCCAATAAAGAAAAGACAGCATTTTCTTCTTCTTTTTTGTGTGTCCACACTAGCAAGAGTAATAGTCATACATGGTAGGCTCTAGCTATAGTCTAGAATACACAAATCTTGTTTAGGCCCGTAGGTTAAATGTCAAGATCGAAAACACGAGCTAAACACGTGCTCGGAGGCTAAACGCCACAAAAGAATAATGTACACAACTAGTGGAAGAATGAAGTAGAAAATCCACTAAGGTACTCTAGTGCATTAGGTAGTCACCGGCGAGTACTTGGTACGGAAGGTCCTTCGGGCTCCTCTATCAGTTCTGGCCAAACAAAACCGGTAGGGTCAGACCCCCAATAGTAAGTACCACAAAGGAAGCCAAACTATGAACGAAAACCAGCAATAACTAACATATCAATGGATAGAGACAAAAATAAGTAAATACGGAGCGAGACACGTGCATTACCAATGCACTTATTCCGAGAATAGAAAAGATAATAAGCAAAGCAACCTGAAGCATAAAGTAAATCATATGTGACTAAAGTAAACTGTAGACATGTGAATTAAACGGAAGCATGTAAACATGTAAGACAAACTAAACAATGTAAGAGAAATGGTACATGTGAGCATGTGAGATAACTGGGACATGTGAGCATGTGAGAACTATATAGAACGACAATAATAATATGACTTAGGAACTATTCCGGAACCCAAGTTACAACCTATAAACCAGACAATGACAGGGGCTGTAACCCTTCTCATGAACAGAACTTAGTCTCAAATGAATGTACAAAATAGGAATCACGTATAACGTGTGAGTACTAAATAGGATGACAAATGACAAGATGACTAAGAAACTATTTCGGAACCCAAGTTACAACCCGTAAACCAAACAAGGACCGGGGTTGTAACCCTTCTCCTGAACAGAACTTAGTCTGTAATCGTTCATCGGCAAAAGTAAAGCATAACAATGATGTACTGAAGTAAACAAATTCAGACACTGCCTAGACAAAACTTGACTATACTGGACTCCATACAACAATCACGGCCAAACAATGAGTACGACTTTATACATTAGCTAACTAGGATTATCACAATCCTAATTACTAACAAGATGAAGTTTTGAGAAATTCAATCTAGTTACCTGCCCTGCAGACTATCTGACTTATCCAGTCCAAAAAAAATCTAATCCAGTGACTGCCCTTTAGACTACTCGATGGTGCACTGGAAGTGTACTCATCATGACAGATAGCTCCAAATCCATTCAGGTTGGGGCTGGGACAAAGGGCTTGCAGGAAACTGGGAAATTCTTCTCTCCCAATGATCTAGATAAGCAAGTTAGTTGTTTAGTCCTTAACATTTTCTTGTTGGATTCTGGGTGTGGTATTTTGCAGAATCCATCCTAGACATGATATGTAAGACTGGACAATACAAGAAAGTACACTATAACAAGCCACAACAAGAAAATATAATGAGCTGGAAGCTAGGAGTGTGCTACGACGAGCCACTATAAAGAAAATAGGGAGTGCGCCATGACAGGCCACTATCATATAAGCCAGAAAAGACTTATACAAGAGTACACCACGACGAGTCATTATCTAGTAAGCAAAGAAAACATGTAACATGAGTGTGCCACGACGGGCCACTATTTAGTAAGCAAAGAAGACATGTAACAAGAGTGCGCCACGACGTACCACAACAAAGAAATTCTAGACATGGCATAGACTGTAAAGTATAATAATTTCGGGAAGGCATGTCAATACATATCATAGCATATAAGAAAGAATCGAAAGGAAAGACATATCATGGCTTGTGAAAAGAAATAAATAAAAGTACAAAACAGAATAATAATTGGACATATGCTAGTATCAAGTGTATATAGGGTGTACAATCATTATATAACTATACAAGATCATCAAGATGAGATCATGTTATCATGTTCAAGTTAAGTTCGATATTAACAAGTTCTCAAGTCGAGTCGTCGCAAGTTAGGTCAAATATAGAAAACATACAAAGAAGATCAAAAACTGTAATTGAAATTATCAGTTGTATATAAACTCCAATCAAGGTGAAACAAGAAACTTCTTGAATCCAAGGCAAAGATCTACAACTTTCATGTTTTGAGTTTTTCAAGATTCTAGCTACAAAACAGCTTAATCAAGCAAAAATAGTCATTCAAGGCAATCTGCGGACGGGCGCACTGCACGCGGGGGCAAAAATACCCACGGCACAAGGTGCATGGATGCACAGTTTGCGGTCAACGCACTACACAAGTTGCGCTGCACACGTAGGCAAAACTGCCCACTGCGCAACGTGCGTGCAAGCACGGTACAACGGGCGCGCGGCAGAATACATATATTTATATTTATATATGTATATATATACATAAAAAATACATATATATATATATATATATATATATATATATATTTATATATATATATACATAAAAATACATATATATATATATATATATATATATATATATATTATATATATATATATATATATATATATATATAATATATATATATATATATATATATATATATATATATATATATATATATATATATATATATATATATATATATATATATATTGATATTTCTAATTTGGCCCCTCATCAAATTAGATTTATCTCCGGTATCTACACATTATTTCTATGACAATTATACCCTTAAGCCCATTTTTCAAATATATTATTTTAATTTGGCTTAATTATTTAGATAGTTCAACACAATTAATTTTACATGTGTGGCCCCTAATTTTTGAATAATTTCAACAATCTCCCACTAGGCCACATATGTAACCTTATAACTGTGTTAACCTTTGTGAGCTCAGAAATTGCTAACTTAATCCTTAGGGTATATCCGAACAATCTCATTCATTAACCATATCAACATTGGATGTGACCTTCATCACATTTAGTGTAACTAAACCATCAATCGTCATATATACCAATATAGCTAAATGATATAGATTAATCATGGATGCATTACATACAATGTGATCAATACATGTCTATTTTTAACTAGTCCTCTCCTTAACTTTAGTGAGATCAATACTTTAACATAATAAAAACAAAATGGCTAAATTTTTCATATATCTGATTAGATAAATATCCAAAATACTTTAATACATAAATGTGTCCAACACAAAATAGCACCAGAATACAAAAATACAAACTCCTACTATATTGTCATATTCTTAGTTAAGATAACACCCATATTAGAAGAATTCCCATGAAAGACCTTAGCTGATAATACTTTTGTGAGTGGATCCACTAATATGGAGTTTGTCATAATGTGCTATATGGACAATTTAACTATTCTGAATTCATTCCTTCACAACTAGAAAATTTATGTTAATATCCTTTAACTTATAGAAGTTCATGTTGTTATTAGAATATAGTACTGTTGATTTATTGTCACACCATAATTTGAGTGGTCTTTCAACACCTTCCTATAGGAACAACCTTGTGACAAAAGTTTGTAACAATATTTCCTTAATGGATGCATCACAACATGTTATAAACCTTGCTGCCTTGGTGGAGGAGGTTATGAGTGTCTATTTGACATTCATCTAAAATATATCTCCACCGGTCAACAGATAAACATAACACGATGTGGATCTCCTTCTATGTTGGCATCCAGCAAAATCAAAGTTGGAATACCTTATGATCTCTAAAATTATTCGATCTCCTATAAAGATCATGTAATTCCTTGTTCCAATAAATTACTTAGTAGTTTGGATGGTATCCAATGATCCATCCCATATTTGCTTAAATATTTGCTTAACATACAACTATGTACGCAATATTCGGACATGTACATACTTGAGCGTACATTAAACTCCCTACAACTGATAATGAACAAAAATCTATTGCATTTCCATAATTAAGGCTAATCTTAGGGCACTTGATTGGGACTAAATTTGTCTCTTTAGCGACATGTGTTACTTGATTTTCATTAAGTACTTTAATCGATATACAAAACCAAAAAGAAAAAATATTTAGTCCCACTAAACTTGTGATACATGCAATAATGTTTTACCTCAAAACCAAACGAGGTAACCATTTGGTAAATTTTGTAGTAACTTTGACGAGAAGGTTGGTTGAGTCCATAAATAAATTTTGTCAGTTTGCAAACCATATTCTTTGGATCACCCAACATAAAGTATTCTGGCTGTACCATATAAATTGTTTCGTCAATATTATCATTAAGAAACACCATTTTTGCATCCATTTGATGTAACTCAAGATCAAAATATACAACAAGTCTTATGATTATTATAAAAGAGTATTTCAAATATACCGAAGAGAAAGTCTCTTTAAAATCAATCCATAACTTTTGAGTAAAGCCACTTGCTACAAGACATACTTTATACCTCTTCGCATTACCCTGCGAATCCTTCTTAGTCTTAAATATCCATTTGCAACCAATGGGCTTTGCACCTTTTGATAGTGGGACAAGTTTCCACCTTGTATAGACTTATACTCCTCCTTTATTACATAAATTTACTTTTGAGAATTGGGACTTTCCATGGCCTCGAAAGTTGATTGAATATCATCTTCCGGTATTCCATAGTTTTTCTTACGTTTTTGGAGAAATATAACAAAAATATTCAAAATTGCATTTCTCCTTTCTCTGGTGGATTGTCTTAATAACACTAGTTGTTGAGGTTGTTGAGTTTATTCCTCAGGAACAATTACTTCATCTTGAATGGGGGGTGCCTCTATGTTGTCTTGTTGAGGTAGCTCAACATTGACTTGTAGAGATAATTTGACATTGTCTTGTTGAGGTTCCGTATTCGCTTCTCGATCAATGATATGTACAGAAACCTGCATATAGTCAAAAGTGATAGTAGGAATCGAAACTGATTCCTCCTTAAGAACAATGTTCCTAACTTTATTTCTTTCACCAAACTCAATATCCTCAAAACATATTACAGTTCTCGTCTCAAAAAAGTTCCATTTGTGTGGGATCGTATAATTATTAATCCTTTGATCTGTCAATAATTAGCTGCTTAAAATTGTGATCTGTCTTTTCTTTACACAATCAATACAGACATTAAAGTCTGTGATGTCAAGGGGATCCAAAAATCCTATTAGACGCAAGTGATTCAACTCTATTTTTAGAGATGTGATCTCATCGCTTATGTCATAATGAGGCAAAAAATTTTATTGTTACTTTTGCGTTTAGTACCACATGATTCCACTTGCAAGATTTTATTGTAAGATGCAATAGTTTCAAGTAAATATAGGTTATCATAAACCTTAAGAGAACCGTTACCAATAATATTTGAATTTAAAGATAGACTAAATTCATTGTTTCCAAATGAACAATGATAACTAGATTTGTCCAATAAGAAAGTTGAAACTAAATTTCATCTAAAAGACAATACAATAAAAGTGTCTATCAAATTCAAGTAACAATCGTTTCCCAATAATAACGTAAAATGTCATATTGCTTCCATTTTTATCGAATTGTCGTCACCCACATAGATGTATCTTTCACCATCAATTGGCTTCCGGTAGGTCAGGCAACCTTGTATAGAACACTAATGTAGGTTGTCGCATCAGAATCTAACTACGAGTTTCTCTGTATTATAGCTAAATTAATCTCATAACAGACCAAATTTAGAAATATATTTTTCCTTATATACCATGTTTAATATATTGTACATTTATTCTTTATGTGTCCTGACTTGTCACAAACGAAACAACCCTTAATTTTATATTATTGTTTATTTTGAGCTGGACCCTTAGTAGCTTCTGTATTTTGTCCCTTTTTGCCTTTAAAGTTTGTCCCATTAAACATGGAAAATGAATTTATATTGGCAGATATTTTAGCAACATTAACTGTATAGAGAACAAAACAACAAAACAAACATGCTCTAATTAATAATCAAAATTAATAGTCAAATAAATTCAAATAATGGTGAGTCCTATCTCAAGATACCTAGTATATAAAGTCTTTGGACAGTAATATTAACTATAAGTGGTACTCCCGGTGTAATGATCAAACATTGATAATAAATCATATCAAATAATAAGCCTATCTTTGGATAGGATTATTATTCACACGTAAACCTTATAATTGTCACACATGTATCATTACAGTGTAACGCCCCAGTCTCATTATACGTAGGACTAGGCATACTAAACATGTCATGCCAGCTGCATACATACGAAGAATACTCCAATATATGGAACCTTCGAATATATATATAAGTTGTATAAAATATAATCACAGGCCAATCACAGAATAACTACATCTCTTCCACAGAACACAAGATATCACAGAAGTCCATATAAAATAAAATAAACGAGTTAAATGATATAGCCAGATGGAAACAGATTCACTACCAAACAACTATGAAAATAGTCTCAGATAACTAGAGTTTGACCTCCAAAAATAGAACAAAAGAAACAATAAAAATATGTCCACTACAAGTCTCAAATCATAACTAAGAACTAGATCTCGGAAGGCGAGACCGCATCATCTGCGAAGGATGGATCAAGTGCAGAATCGTATACCTAGGGGAAGTCCTGATCGTCTATGCCTGGAGAATTCACCAAGTTCTCAGCGGGATGTAACAAGATACAAGAAACAATATGCCATTTAAACTGTGAAATAAAATAAAGATGCTTGCAATAGGGTGTTTAACCGTTCTACAATGATTAACAGTTAAGAACAAATCATCAACGCATGGGCACTCTGGATACAATAGGATTTGTATGGCCCCTCATGGAGTACCAGGGACCTCAAAGCATGGCATTCCACGAACGTCAGAGGCCAACATAATCAGGATAAAGGGTAAGCAGGACCGTATCTACAGCGGAGCTTCCGGTAATAAAGGAAAGTGCATACTTGGCCAATATGCTAAGGAACTGTTCTCCCTACCCAATGCCTATCTATGTCACCTCCATAACATATATGAACCTCTAATAACTGCTAAGTCCACTAATCATGCAATATCTATCGGCAGTTACTTCCTAACCATCGCACGTCTCATACGTATCAGTGGCCTATCGACTGCGCGAGTCTGTGTCCTACATGTGACTCACAACTCGTGATAAAGCAAGTGTCAAGGCTATAGGAGATATACTAATACCTCACATCAATGGGTAGTTGTCTAGTACTAGGTTAATGCAAAATAATAAACGAAAACAGTAAAATGACTAATGTAGTCGCCCGCACCCAAGTATGACTTGGACGAACAGTGTGATAAAAACATGCAGTATATAATAAAAATGAATAAATAAAAATAGTAACAAATGACAGAATATATTGACAAGGTATCCTACCTGGAGGTGGTGTGCAGCGAATAAAAGCCAGTCACTCAGATCGTCAGAATTAGTAGTAATGAAAATTTAATCTCGCAAACATCCTCGGATGCTGAAATAAACATCAAAAATATTTTTGGTACAAGAGAAATGTCTAAAAATACCTACACAAAAAGTTCAATTCTGGACACAGGGGTAATATCATAATTTTGGGTCAAAATGATGTCCGTCGTTCAACCTGCTTTATACCGAA
This sequence comes from Iris pallida, assembly GCA_029216955.1. Lineage (NCBI taxonomy): Eukaryota > Viridiplantae > Streptophyta > Magnoliopsida > Asparagales > Iridaceae > Iris > Iris pallida. The sequence goes on along the minus strand of JANAVB010040016.1, from coordinate 447,158 downwards.
AAGTGTGCCAGAACCGACGATCTTTAAAGTTGTTAAACTATACGTCTAAAGGTCTGGTTTGACGATACGAACCCTACCTTATCTCCAAATTTAAATTAAATTTTAATTCCGGTGAGCCATGCACAAATTTGCCTATTGGATCGGATCGCGGGCCGCCGTAATAGCATTTTGGTCAACCTTATCAGAATCAGACCAAACTTGGCCTACAGGACTAGAATAATGACACAGTCCTAATGGCACAAATTTTATCTCGATATGACAAACATGCATGAAGTTATGGATTAGTTTGCAAAGGGGCCGATACGGGGTCGATTTCGTTGCACACACAACGAAATCGAGTTATGTCGAATCACACACGTATATAAAGTCGAAATGCACATTTTAATGCTTTAAGTTTGTGACTATGTTGCCCGGTTGTCGAAGCACACGACGTATCGAATTTTTTTTTCCAAAATTCTTGTTTTCAAAAACAATTTTTTCTGGATTTTTGATTTTAAATTTCTTTGCGCATGCTAAATGAAATCAGTAACTACAAAATAGATTTTAATCTCGTATATATTGTCTAAAAACTTGTTCAATTAGGTTTTCAATTCTCATGGATTACCTAAGAATCGCCTTCTAAAACGGAGGGTTGAAATATGAAACTACTTCTGTTTTTAGTCATTTTTTGTGAACTTTACCAGGATTTTCTAGAATCTGTAATCAATTAGATTTAAATCTACTTGAACAGGGTTGAAAAGGGATGAATATACTATCTATAAAATTTTACGCATCATGAAATGGTCTAATATATTAGGAGAAATCATTTGACGAATATGAGTACCTGTTTCGGCTCTGTGGCTATGTGGTCAGCGCTCGGTTGCACGCATGCAATAATTCCTGGCGGCAGCGAAGGCTTGTGGGCGACATCAGGTGGTCTGGAGTGTTCGCAGGGGGCCTGGGTGGTGTCAGGGATGCGCTAGAGTTGGTCAAGAGGAGACTTCTTTGGTATTTGAAGTTGAATTCATTACGTTCGAATATATATATATATATATATATATATATATATATATATATATATATATATCTTCTAATTTGGGAGGATTTCTCCATCCATTATAAATTGGATTTGCTACAATCTTAAGGAGAATAAGGTTGAGGTTTCATAGGAAGAAATTCTGGTCGAATCGATTAACAATTGATCGATTTATGTATGTTGAGGAAAAAGATTCAGCGGCTCCTAAAACAGTCGAGTTTGAAGGAATATTATTCGCAAGATTTTAAAAATCTCACGAGATTTTCATATCTCGCGAGAAAATTAAAAAAACCCTTTTTTTCCTTTGCACAGTAGCGCTCGGTTGCACGCATGCAATAATTCCTGGCGGCAGCGAAGGCTTGTGGGCGGCATCAGGTGGTCTGGAGTGTTCGCAGAGGGCCTGGGTGGTGTCAGGGATGCGCTAGAGTTGGTCAAGAGGAGACTTCTTTTGGTATTTGAAGTTGAATTCATTACGTTCGAATATATATATATATATATATATATATATATATATATATATATATATATATATCTTCTAATTTGGGAGGATTTCTCCATCCATTATAAATTGGATTTGCTACAATCTTAAGGAGAATAAGGTTGAGGTTTCATAGGAAGAAATTCTGGTCGAATCGATTAACAATTGATCGATTCTCGATTTATGTATGTTGAGGAAAAAGATTCAGCGGCTCCTAAAACAGTCGAGTTTGAAGGAATATTATTCGCAAGATTTTAAAAATCTCACGAGATTTTCATATCTCGCGAGAAAAATTAAAAAAAACCCTTTTTTTTTCCTTTGCACAGTATGTTTACTTCCATGTCTATGTAAGCTAAAAAAGCTTGATCAATGAATGTACTAGTACAACACTAGTAACAGAAATAAAAATAATAATAGTAATAGAATAACAATGCTTGATCTCCCTCTCTCTCTCTCTCTCTATATATATATATATATATATATATATATATATATATATATATATATATACATATATATATATATATATATATATATATATATATCATATTTACTTTTTATGAAAATATTTATCATTTCCTATTAGTTAGAAAAATCTCTAAAATTTTAATAATCTAGAATAAACTTAATTTAACCAATAAATATTATAATTTTTTTAAAATCTCAAAAATATTTTCTAAAAATTTGAAAACATTTTGCACAAAATATTACCTATTACATTTATAATGATTACTAAATGTGACATAATTCAAGTGCAAGGCTATTAATAATATAGATATTGTAGGACCGTTGAGCACCTCTAAAGGGGGGAAGGGGGGTAAATAGAGTGTGTGCGTGTGCAGCGGAAAATAATCACCAATTAAAAACTTAAGCAATAACTATGGCAGTAAATAGGAGACAGTAAATAAATGCAGTAAAGTAAGAGTCAAGAATTCAAACTCAGTGACACAGCGATGTATACTGGTATCCCTCTGAGAGGACTAATCCAGTCTCGAGTACTCTTGCTCGATATTAATCCACTATGACACAAGCTTTAACTGAGTGCTTGCAACTCTTACAACACCGTGCTTGGCGACAAGTGCACGACCGACTTCACAACACCGTGCTTGGTGACGAGCGCACGACCGGCTCCAGAAGGCAATTTGAAAACTGTAACATTTTCTGAATACAACCTCCGATACAACTCTTCAACACCAAATTCTAGATTAAACAAAAACTGTACTGGCTTGGCTAAGAGTCATAAAGGCTTAGATATGAAAGTAAAAGCTCAGAACACTTTTGATAGAGAAGAGAAGAGATGAAATTGGATTGATTAAATGAATAGTAATCTCAACTCTATTTATAGTATTTTTGGGGAACCGAACTCGGGCAGAGTTCGGATGCTAGGATTTCGCATACGAACGTTGGATGCAGATTTGGTGGAAACTAAAATTCAAATAACCCAGACCGAAATCGGGCCGAACTCGGACCGAACTCGGTCAGAGTTCTGTCAGAGTTCTGCTCGTTCAGAACAGTAAGGAATAAACCAAATTTGTATAGGTTTTGGGCCTTTTGGAATTGTAGATTTTTGGGATACGTAGGTAGGCTTATTTTTGTTTGTGGACTGAGAAAAACCTAAGCCAGTACCGATCCGATCAATCTCACATTTGTTTTAGACTCAATAAAAAGAAAAATACAGAATAAATATGAAAACCAATAGCCCTTTTGATGACGTCTTTTTTTCTGACATAGAAGACGCATTTTTCCTTGACGGCAATTGTCCAAAGATAAACAGATCTGAAAATCTGAATACCTTTCGGGGGCTTCGCCCCCGAACCCCTGACGGGGGGCGCTGCCCCCTCGACCTCTGTCCGCTGACCGGGCAGCAGAACCCCCGATGCGAGGCCCCAGATAGGTCGTTAGGCGGTTCAGAGAAATCTTCTTGTATAACGCCATCTTTGGCCCATTGCATATGTCCTGGTTTGATCATGTTTGATCATGCTTACAGCATGTCTACAAATACATGTTAGGCAAACAAAACAACATGATACAAGCATAGCAATATGATATAGAATATTTGGGACAATGCTAACATTAGGACAATGCTAAGTTTAAGTAGCATGAATATTAGTGACATCACTAGTTAAACTTAATTGATTAGCCATATTCAAAAACATGATATAATCATTGGGCTAACAGATATTGTATTTCACTTTAAATAATAAAATAAAATAAAATAATCGAATGATAATAAAAATCTTTAAATAAAAAATAAATTGTTTTGGGGATTTATATCCTACCCAACTTATAAAAATTTTGTTCTCGAAATTAAAAATAATCTTAGTATCCAGAATATAAAATTTAATAAAAAGGGAGAACAGGCACATAGAATCGTAACTCGATTTTCGAAAAGATGAGTGATAGTTATAAAAGGAATCCACATTGACTCCATATCCTATATGATAAGGTATTCTGGGTAAAAGGCCCTACCAAACTTATAGAAGTTGGCTAATCGTGAAAATCATCGTTGCAAGACTTTTGAGATGGATAGTTTCTAAATAGTGGCATGAGAATATTAGGCATTTCTGACCCTAGACATGGACTCTAGGAATCCAGGTATCCCTATGTGTTCATGATCAATAACACTATAAAGAAATATTTTAATCGAATTTAACATGTCTCAAATATAATCATGCTCCAGTAAGACAATTAGAATTTTTATTGGTCAAAATATAACTAGGACGAAATGGTAAAGGAGGATTTTATATTGAATGAATCTTGGGTTTAATCTATATTAGCTGGACAAAATCACGTAGAATCAATCTAAACCATCCCTATTGGGTTAGGGTAACGTAGAATAGGTTCTAACCCAAGTAGTTTGACTAGTTCCGAGTCAGGTTGTTTAAATAGGTGTCGTAAGTCTGAAAATGTGCCTTCCATGACTTTTGTGTATAAGTAGCACAAGGAGGTTTAATTAAGTGGTATACTAGTGGATTGTGCATAGTGGGCTTTAAGTAGATCATAACCATATATTGGATCAAAAAATTTGAGTCGATGTTGGGTCTCTATTTGAATTCGGGAAGTACATTTGTATTATGGTAGGGATTATAGTTGGCCTTTTTGACCCAAAAGTCGTATCATAAAAATAAAGTACAAGGGGACATGTTTTAGTGGGACATGATATGCCTAAATAAAGGTGAACACGTCTAGGTCTTGTATATAAAATTTGTTGGAAGGTAACAGCTAATGTTGTGCTCCGAAAATCAATGTCATGGTAGGGGACACCAAGTGATCTAAATAAAAAGTTGGTGTTCATGAGGCACTAATTTATTATCCTATTGGGAACCAATTTTTTCCAATCAAACGGTAATCCTAGGAAATCCTAAATTTAGACGGTTTACAATCTATCTTCTCCAGAAATTCTTTTTTCAAATTTAAAACTAAGACACGATACTATGATAGAATAAAATTAGAATAATCAAGGTTACGATCTTTGTATCTTGCTTGTTGGAATAACCACACGATAAAATAGAACGATAGGCAATACAGAAGAAAAGTCAAGTACAGAGCTCGTACCACAATTTTTGAGCAATTGAAAGAAATGGTTGTATTTGTCATTCTTGTTTTCCCAAATTTTGCAAGTTTTACAATAATGACACATGATTGGAGGGGTAGCGTGTTTAACTCTTCTTATGGCCTATGCAAGATTATAATCGAGGGCAATAACTTCTATAGTCCATCAAAAAATACCTTGGATGACTAATTTCTTAATTGTTCTGCTCGCCGCAAGCGTACACATCTACGATTATAAGGCTACTAATGGTGTCGAAGATAGTACTTCGTGATACTACCAATAAATAATAAATCCTAATATTTCTAAAAATGATGAGTCCACCATATTAAGCAGAATAACTACAATATTAAGAGTGTTGTGCTAATATCAACTCGTGCCTTAACAATAATAGCATATCTAGGCCAATATTTGTTGCATTTCTACTCTCGAGATGATCATCTAGGTGATTGATCTATGTTGTTGCTGAGGTTTTCCGTGTTATTCTAGCTGGTACTAAAACTGGGTTGATCAAAACATCAATCATGGTTGGGATTAAGCAAACATGAAATAATCGACATATTTTCAAGAAAGGTGTAACGCCAAACAGGATGCATAGGATGTACTCTAGATAGCATTAGAAAACCATATACCTCCGTAAGTAATCACGTTATTCGAAGTTTACCTCGACAGCACACTCTGGCGGTAAAACTTCTGAATCCGTAATTCAATGGATGGCTGCAGTGTGTGTTTGCCCTGACAATCAATATAGGTTCTCAGACTTACCCTTGGCCTAAATCTATGAGATGTTTTCAAATTAAACTTTTTACAAAAATATAGGAGAAGTGACCAACATGCGTAGGATATGGTCAAGTAGAATTTGAGAAACATATATAGCCATGATGCCTTTATCTGAAGTCCTGCCTCGCCAATATTTTTCTGGTTGCAAAAATTTTGATTCTGTAATAAAAGGATATATGTAATTTCTTAAAGCTTTCCTTGGACCGACCCATAGAACATTTTCCAATATACTGAACGAAAACGAGAATGAATCCTCCAGAAAGGTAACAGATAAGAGTTCGAATCAATCCTAGGAATGGTGGTATAACATAATCAACTGTATCCCTATACCTAAGAAGAGAATATTCACATGACCTTGGATTCGAAAAAAAAGTACCAAAATCCGGAGGGTGAAGAAAATTTTTGGTCGTCTGATTTAAGGAATACATAAGATATTAAGGTTTATAGAAGATCAAGATGAAAATAAAGACTTCTTAATGATAACACAGTTCCTTGAGAAAAGATAGTATACTAGTTCCGAGGCGTCGTATGATCTAATTATTAACAATTACCAACAATTTAAAAGCAATGCCAATGGATCTGGGTTTCAGGAAGGGATGAGTAACTCAAGATAAAAATGCATGGCTAGGCTAGTGACTAACTAGTGAGGTGTGGCTTAGATATCAAATCGTGTCCCAATAGCTAATAATGTGAATAGTAATGGCGTACTTGATAACGGTGTATTTAGAATAATACATGCTATATTTATATCCTCATGAAGGGTTTCTTTCACAGCTGTGGAGGATGGTTGTCCCTCTTGGTGTATGCTGGTATGCTGAGTTGAGACTTTCCCAGACTGCTACATCCTTGCTATCGCATCCTGGCTTTTAGGACAATATTTTGATAGTGTTTGTTGGAGCTGCAGGCTCAACACAAGCCTAACCTCTTGCGACAATCCCTCTGGATGTGTCCCTTCCTTCAGCAGTAATAGCAGATGGGCTTCTCCCGAGCCCGATATAGCCTTCTCCTTACTGCTGCTGCTGTGAGGTATGCAGTATTCCCGTATAATCTTTGGCTTCATGATAATTGGAACCGTAAATCATACATTGTCCCAATCTACGACGCCAATCCTTCATAACGTGACCCTTCCTATGACAGAAGCGACATGTAGGGAGTTCCTTATCTATCTATGGTGATTCTCTATGGGGTGGTTGGTGTGCTTCAGGGTGTCTATTCGGCCCGTATTGAGTCACTATAGTTGGTACTATGGCTGGTGGGGTAGATAGAGACCTGTTCAGGGCTATTGATATACTGTTTCTTGCAAACTCATTCTGTTGCTGCTGTACTTGTAATAACTTTAGCAAGAACCTTGCCACTGAAGTCTCATTATCATAAGGAATCAGCAGCTGTGGTGGGGGCTGAGGAGAAGGTGGCATATATTCTTCTTAGGAAGCTGGGGTCTACTAGTCAGGTTGTTCTATCTGGGGTCCCACAGCTTGAAGATGCCACTGGGTAGGTGGGGTCGTCTGATCTAATTGAGATGCATGACCCTGCTGAAGTGGTGTGGTTGGGTAATTGTTGTAGGCTGCTAGGGTACTTGCTCCTTTTAGGCTATCGAGTCTCTAGAGGTGATTGTAAGAGGTGCAATGTGGCTGCTACTAGAGTTCATCATATTGGTACGAAGGTAAGAGCAATGTTAGTACGGATTCAAGCAAAAGGCAATTCAAGCAATTAAAGAGAGTTCAAAAAAGTTTGAGGTCAAAGAAGGTAATAAGTTGTGGATGAGATACTATTCATATTCCTATATGCAGTCTTGTTGGGCATAGTCATGTATCCCAATAATGTTTTTGTTGACCTACGGGCCACAAAAAAATATGTAACGTCCCAGTCCTAATATATACAGGACTAGGCATACTAAACATGCCAACTACATACATACGAAGAATACTCTAATATATGGAATCCTTGTATATATACGTAAGCAGTATAAAACATAATCACAGGCGAATCACAGAATAACTACATCTCATCCACAGAAAACAAGAGATCACATAAGTCCATATAGAATAAAATAAACGAGTCAAATGATATAGTCGGGTGGAAACAGATCTACTACCAACAGCTATAAAAATAGTCTCAGATAACTGGAGTCTGACCTCCCAAAATAAAATAAAAGAAACAATAAAAAGATGTCTACTACAAGTCTCAAATCATGACTAAGAACCAGATCTCGGGTTTTCAAAAACAAGTTTTTTTTTGAATTTTGAAATCGAATTTCTTTGCATATGCTGAATGAAATCAGGAACTACAAAATGGGTTTTAATCTTGTATATGTTATCTAAAAAGTTGTTCAATTTGGTTTTTGATTCTGTCGATGGATTATCTAATAATCGTCTTCCAAAACAAAGGGTTGAAATTGATTGACGAATATGGGTACCTATTTTGGCGCTGTAGCTATGTAGTCAGCGCTCGATTGCATGCATGCACCAATTTTCGACGGCAGCGGCGGCCAAGAGTGTTCGTAAGGGGTCGGGGTGGTGTCAGGGATGCGCTTGGGTTGGTCAAGAGGATAATTCTTTCGGGTTTTGTAGTTGAATTCATGACGTTATATATATATATATATATATATATATATATATATATATATATATATATATATATAAAATAAAAATATATATATATATATAAGAGTGCTATATATATATATATATATATATATATATATATATATATATATATATATATATATATATATATATATATATATATATATATATATATATATATATATATATATATATATATATATATATATATATATATAGCACTCTTATATATATATCGCACTCTTATATATATAAGAGTGCTATATATATATATATATATATATATATATATAAGAGTGTTATCTCCAGCGCCAACCTCATCCTTATCCCGAAAAAAGACAACCCCAACTCCTTTCGCGATTTCTGACCTATCAGTCTTTGTACCTTCACCAACAAAATTATATCCAAGATCATCGCTACTAGAATGACAGACATTCTCCCCAAAATCATCTCGGAGGAGCAAAGCGGATTCGTCCGAGGAAGGAACAACCAGGACAACATCATGCTGGCCCAAGAACTTATCACCTGCATGAAGTTTTCGGCTCGAGGGCGCAACATCGCCATCAAAATTGACATGGAAAAAGCCTACGACAGACTCAATTGGCAGTTCATGATCTGGGTCTTTAAAGCTTTCGAATTCTCGGAGAATTGGACCAACACCGTATGGAGATCCGTCAGCAACTCATAGTTCTCCACTGTTATCAACGGCCAATCCGAGGGCTTTTTCAAATCCAGCCGCGGTGTCAGACAAGGCGACCCTCTATCATCTACGGTCTTAATCATTGCAGCCGACGCCCTGAGCAGAAACCTCAACAACATGGCCAATACCCCTAACTTCCAGTAATATCATACTGCCAGTGGATGCCCCACCATCACCCACCTGGCCTTTGCCGACGATTTACTCATCTTCTCTTCTGGGGAAGTCGGATCGATGGAGGTGGTTCATAACACCCTGGAGCGGTACTCCAGATGCTCTGGCCAGAAAATCAACCATTCTAAGAGCGTCATCTACGCCCACCACAACATCAAAATCGAGAACGCTACCATACTAACCAACCTAACTTCCTTCACGGTGGCACACCCTCCCTTCAACTACCTCGGCTGTCCCCTAGTGTACGAGAAATCCAACGACAGCATCTTCGAGAACCTCATCACCAAAATCAGGAACAAAATTGAAGGATGGCATAACGCCACCCTATCCCCAGACGGCAAAATAATTCTCATCAAACATGTGCTCAACTCAGTCCCCATCCATACCTTAGCGGCATGCTCCCCGACTAGGAAGGTCATCGCGTCGATCGAGCAGATCTTTTGCAAGTTCTTCTGGGGCCACAACAAAGGACAAGACAAACAACACTGGGCCAGCTGGGAAGCCATGGCCACCCCGATTGCGATCGGAGGGCTCGGATTCACTAAACTCAATCACATCGTCAAAGCCTTCTCTATGAAACTGTGGTGGAAATTATGCACGAGCAAAAACCTATAGACCAGGTTTATGAAGGCCAGATACTTCAGACACATCCACCCAGCATTGGCCAGAGCTAATAGCAGATCCTAAGCGGCTTGGCGCCGTATTTTACGGGGCCGCGAATTGGCAGAGCCAGCGATTAGACTTCATCTGGGTGATGACAAGGCTAACCCCTTCCTGGAGAGATGGATTGGTGACAGCCTAATCCCGAACATTTCTGGCTCCCCAAGCAACAGCAGGATCAAAGACCTGTGGAACCCCACCAATAATGATTGGAATTGGGACCAGATTCGCGAATGGTCCGACAGCGAAACGGTTGACGGCATTCGTCAGCACGGACTTATCATTGGGTCCGACGTGGACGAGCTGAGATAGTCGCTGGAAGCTTCTGGAGTATTCTCAGTACGATCGGCGAGATCCGTGATCCACGAGAACGGGCAGGAATACTTCATTGCGCGATACTGGCATTCTTGTATCCCAAAGAAATGGTCCTTCCTCCTGTGGAGAGTCACGAGAAAGAAATTACCAACCGACGAGATCCTTACCTCCATCGGGTTTAGCCTGGCGTCTGCTTGTAATTGTTGCGACGAGCGTCAGACGGAGACTATTGACCACATCTTCAGGGAGGGAAGCCTCCACGACCAAATCTGGAGCACCCTCAACCGCAACTACAACATCACTCCAGGAGACGGGCGCTTTAACGATCTTCTGGCCCTCTGGGGAGTTGCATCACACGGCCACCAGATCGTAGCAGCGGCCGCTACCTGGGCAATTTGGAAGAATCGCAACAAAGCGAGATACGAGGGTCACCATTACTCTGCTGAACAGCTAATTCGGAAAATTTACCGACAATGCCACAAAAGGAGTTTACTGTGCTCCCACAGCCCCCCAGCATTCTGGCAACCATACTTCTGATAGTTTGGTGGACGCGGTCGCCCCCCTGTCTTTCCTTTTGGTGGTTTTTTCGGCTTTTTTGCCTTGTATTCTCATCATGCTTCGGCATTTTGAGCCTTGATTAATAAAAAGAGGGGGTTTTTCTAAAAAAAACAAAAAAAAATATATATATAAGGGTGATATATATATATATATATATATATATATATATATAATATATATATATATATATATATATATATATATATATATATATATATATATAAATATATATATATATGCAGGGAGGATATCTCCATCAAATTTAAATCTGAATTTAAATTGGATTTTCTACAATACTAAGGAGAATAGGATTGAGGTTTCATAGGAAGAAATTCGGGTCGACTATATCAACAATTGATCGATTCCCAATTTATCTATGTTGGGGAAAAAGGTTGAGCGGCTCCCAAAATAGTCGAATTTGAAGGAATATTATTCACTCACGAGATTTTTGTATCTTGCGAGAAAAAAAAATCATTTTTCCTTTACAAAATATGTTTACTTCCATGTCTATGTAAGCTAAAAAAAGCTTGATCAATGAATGTACTAGTAATACACTGGTAACAGTAATATTGATAATAATAGTAACAGAATAACAATGCTTGATCAATATATTTTTTTCAACAAAACCCCCTCATATTATTAATCAAGCCCAAAATGCCGAGGCCTGAACACATATACAAGGCACAAAAAGAAGACGCCTATATAAGTATACCACTAAAAGAAAAGAGGGGGTGAGATGACACCAACGGCGAGAGTTAGAGGTTGAGCGAGGACCAGAATGCGCTCGGACTGTGGGGGCACAGGGTGCTCCGTTTACGGCATTGGCGGAAGACTTCCCGGATAAGATGGTCGGCTAAGAAAATATGACCTTCGTATCTTGCCTTGTTGTGATTCTTCCAAATCGCCCATGTGGCAGCCGCTGCGACGATCTGGTGCCCGTGGGAGGCAGCACCCCAAGAAGCCGCTAGATCGTGGAAGCGTCCGCCGCCCGGCTCAATACTGAAGAGCTGATTAAGGGTCCTCCAGATGCCGCTAGGCAGGTTCTCCTGACAGAGGATGTGGTCTATAGTCTCCATCTGATGGTCTGAGCAGTAATTGCAGGCAGATGCTAAGCTAATCCCGATGGTGTTGAGGATATCGTCCGTGGGCAATTTATTTCTAATGGCTCTCTACATGAGGACGGACTACTTCTTGGGGATGCAGGTTTGCCAATAGGGAGTAGTAAGATGATGTGGCTGGCCGATCCCATGGACAGCGGATCTAGCCGACCTCACAGAAAATGCCCCAGATGCCTCGAGTGTCCATCTCAGCGCGTCGACATCTCGCCCGATTCTGAGACCGCTAAGACGGACGCTATTCACCGTTTTGATACCGGCCCAATCACGCATCTTGACCCAGTCCCAGTCGTCAGTAATGTGGTTCCACATGTCCCTGATCCAGTTTTCGTGAGACTAGGGATCAAGCTATCCCCTGTCCATCTCTCCCGGAATGGATCTGACTCGCCGGTACCCAGTTATAGTCTTATAGCAGGCTCGGCAAGGTTACGCCCAATAAGGATATGACGCTAAGCCGCTGAAGATCTGCTGTTGGATTTGGCCATTGATGGATGGATGTGCCTGAAGTACCTGGCCTTCATAAACCTGGTCCATAAATTCTTGCTCGTGCACAGATTCTACCATAGTTTCATCGAAAAAGCTTTAACAATGTGAGTGAGTTTGGTAAATCCCAGACCCCCTTCCTTAGTTGGATGAGCCATGGAGTCCCAACTCGTCCATTGATACTTGTCGTAACCGTTGCAGTACCTCCAAAAAAAATTATAAAAGATCTGCTCGATCGATGTAAGAACCTTCAAAGGCGGGGAGCATACGGCCAGAGTATGGATGGGTATGGAGGTGAGCACGTGATTGATGAGGATCATCTTGCCTCCTGGGGATAAAGTGGCATTGTGCCACCCTTCAAGTTTATTCCTGATTCTAGTGATTAATTTCTCAAAGGTCCCAACATTAGATTTTCCGTACACTAGGGGGCAACAGAGATAGTTGAAAGGGGGATGATCAACAGAAAAGGATGTTAAGTTGGATAACCTGCTCGCATGCTCGCTCTTGATATTGTGGTGGGCATAGATGGCACTCTTTGATGGATTGATTTTCTGGCCTGAGCATGTAGAGTACCTCTGCAGGGTATTGTGTACCACTTGTACCGCTTCTTCGTCCCCGGATGAGAAGATGAGTAAATCGTCTGCAAAGGCCAGGTGGGTGATGGTAGGACATCTGCTGGATGTGTAATAGTGTTGGAAGTGCGGGATGCTGACCATGTTATTAAGGTTCCTGCTAAGGGCATCTGCCGCAGTGATGAAGACCGTGGAAGATAGAGGGTCGCCTTGTCTAACCCCGCGGCTGGATTTGAAAAATCCCTCGGCTTGACCGTTAATGATCGTAGAGAACCACGAGTTGCTGATGGATCTCCAAACTGTGTTGGTCCATGTTTCAGAGAATCCAAATGCCCTGAATACCCAGATCATAAATTGCCAGTCCAGTCTGTCATAAGCTTTCTCCATGTCAATTTTGACGGCGATATTGCCCCCTCTCGTAGGAAATTTCATGCAGGTGATTAACTCTTGGACTAGCATAATATTGTCTTGGATGTTCCTCCCACGAACAAACCTGCTTTGCTCCTCAGAGACGATCTTGTGGAGGAGACCAGCCATTCAGGTGGCGATGATCTTGGAGATGATCTGGTTGGTGAAAGTGCATAGACTGATGGGCCAAAAGTCACGAAAGGACTCTGAGTTTTCTTTTTTTGGGATGAGGATCAGGTTGGCGCTGGAGATGGCTTTGGGATATGTGGCTCCTTCGAAGAATGCAATAACAGCTTCGATGATGTCCTGTTTGATAATGCCCCAACACTTACGAAAGAAGACCCCCGAGAAGCCGTCCGGGCCGGGAGTGCTATGCTCGTTCAGAGCCCACACTGCGTCTTTTACTTTCTGGTCGGTAGGGCGGCGTTCCAACAGGGTATTGTCGGTGTCGTCGATGAGACAGGAGATTTGATCTAGAAAGGCTCTGTCTTTGTGGACTGTTTCTTTGGTGAATAATTTGGAATAGAATTCTGCACGGCCTCGTGGATGCTCTTTTGGTCAGTGAAGACGTTCCCGTTGTCATCGATAGTATGGTGGATCGCTAGCTTCTGTTTGCGGCCGTTGACACAAGCATGGAAATATTTCGATTTTTTATCCCCATCGCTATCCCATTTCAACCTCGCTTTCTGTTACTAAAAGTCAGTCTCCACTTTGAGCCTGAATTTGAGCATAGCCTTGGTGAGGTTCAGGGCTGTCCTGGCCGCCGTGGACCGATCCGAAGTGAACCTAGCTTCAGCACGGGTGACGTCGTCCTCAGCAATCCGAACGGCTTGAAAAATATCCCCATAGGCAAGTTTGCTCCAATTGGACAGGGCTCTTTTCGTAGCCTTGAGCTTGTTGCTCACCCGGGATGGGGGTCGGGTGAGTCCTCTCGATTCCATGCTTCCGCGATAATACCCAAAAATTAGGGGTGTTCGGTCCAGAATTCGAGGAATTAAAAGTTCTTTTTGGGAGGGTTGGTTTTGCTTTTAATTTCCACCAGCAGAGGGGCATGATCGAATTCAGAGGAGTTGAGATGGGATAGGCTGAAGGTGATCCCCTTTCCATTCCAGAGTCGTTCGTGAGGGCTTTGTCGAGACGGGAATATTGGCGGTGGTCACCTTCTTGCATGTTGCACCATGTGAAAGCATTGCCAGTAAACTGGATGGAGATAAGATGAGCATTGAAAATAAAGTTATTGAAGACTTGTATGGCCGGGATAGGAGGCGGACGGCCTCTGGTTTTCTTTTCTCTGCAGGTCACCACATTAAAGTCTCCAATGCAAAGCCAAGGAGAGTTGATATGGTGAAGTTGTATGTCGAGGAGATCGCTCCAAAGTTGTTTTCGCTCAGTGATATCACAGCTTTCGTGGACCGCAGAGAGGAAAGCGTGCTCAGGGAGCATGGGATGTTCTAGCCAGCAGGAGAGGGCCTGCCGGGATTCCTGGATGATCCCGATGTTGACGTCCTTCGTGCCGAGGATCCAAATATCATTTCTGCCTGCTATGGCCGTGGGGAGGCTCAGCTGCAATTGGATAGATTTAAGTCTTTTGGTGGGGATTTTGGGTTCAAGAATAATTAGGATGTCAATCTTGTAGATTTTCCGAAAGATGGAAATTCTTCTTAATGTGGGTTTGTTACCCAGACCGCGGACATTCCAGGATAGGATGTTAAGCATTAAAGAGTTGGAAGGGGTTTTTTTGTTCCGCTTGGCGGCGGATCTAGTTTGGATGGTTGCGGTCTCGACGGTTCCTTGCTTGACGTTGACCCCGCACGAGGTTGATGCTTCTGCCTTTGTCGAGGTGGGGTGGTCGCTGTTAGAGTGCTTGTGTGGGTCCGAGTGGGGGCCGATCGATTCCCCAGCGGAGTCCAGGATGGGGTCCTCTGGGGGGATAACTAGGGAGTCACTGGCACTCCCAATCAGAAGGATTGATTGCTGTAGAGGGTGACCTGCGGCTTGCACCTGTTGTCCTCTCCGTACTAGGTTTGGTCCTAGGATAACAAGTGCTTCTTCAATAGGGTCTTCGTTGGCTAGTTTGTGATCTGCTTCGATGTTGTCGTTGGTCGTCTCTACTCCCTCCTGGGCTGGGGGATACGCTGGTTCCGTTGGGGACTCCGCATCCCCCGTATCAAGAGCGTCGAATTGGTTAGAGAGAGTGAGGTCTTCGATTTCGGTGAGGGCACGATTGTCATACGCTGGCTCCGTTGGGGATTCTGCGTCCCCAGAATCAAGAGCGTCAAATTGGTTGGATATATATATATATATATATATATATATATATATATATATATATATATATACAGCACTCATATTTATAATGTATATATATATATATGTGTGTATATATATATATATATATATATAAAAATATATATATATATATATATATATATATATTTTATATATATATATATATATATATATATATATATATATATATATATATTTTAAAAGAAGAGTTTTTTATTGATGTATAAGGCGCAAAATGTCGAAGCCTATACAGGTATACGCGCCACGCACGAGAAGATAGCTAAAACAAAAAGAAGCTGCAAACACAAAATGATGATCAACACGACACGACGCCATCACGGTGCCATGCTTACGCGGCAGTGGCATTGAAAGTCTCCCAAAAGCTAGACGGTGAGTGACGGCAACGCCTAGCAGCTTTACGCACTTGTCTGACCGCCTCCCTGATAAGAAGGTCTGAATTCTATGGGCGATCTTCATATCTCCATTTGTTCCAATTTTTCCTCAGGACCCAAATACTGGCGGCCGCGACGATCTGATGACTATGAGACCTGCTCCAGTGGACCAAAAAATCCTTGAAGCCGCCCGGTCGGTGGTTCTGCCGGCATTTGGAGGATAGAAATGTCCACAACTTTGTTACGAGGTCGCCGGTGAGAAGAATGTGCTCCGCAGTTTCGACTTGGGGAGTTGAGCAGCAATGGCACCGCGATGCCAGGCTGAAGCCGAAGGAAGTAATGATGTCGTCGGTTGGAAGTTTTCGCCTCTGGGCTCTCCAAAACAAAATGGACCATTTGAAAGGGATGCACACCTGCCAGAATGGAGCAGTATAAGGGGCCGGATTCCCAATGCCTCTAGCCACAATCCAAGCCGAAGCTAAGGAGAAGGTCCCGTCGTGGTTGGGCAACCACCGCAGAGTATCCGGGGTATCAACGATCCTTAAGTCCGCAGCCGCAATGTCATTGACCGCCTCTACGCATATATATATATTATATATATATATATTATATATTTATATATATATATATATATATATATTATATTATATTATATATATATATATATATATATATATATATATATATATAGTTATATATATATATATATATATAGATATATATATATATTTTTTTTTTTTTATATATATATATATATATATATGTATATATATATATATATATATATATATATATATATATATATATATATATATATATATATATATATATATATATATATATATATGTATAAATATACAACACTCATATATATATATATATATATATATATATATATATATATATATATATATATATATATATATATATATATATATATATATATATATATAATATGAGTGTTGTATATATATATATATATATATACAACACTCATATTTACAATATATATATACAAAAAAAAAAAAAAAAAAAAATAAAATTATATATAATATCTATATATATATATATATATATACAACACTCATATTTACAATATATATATATACAAAAAAATATATTTATATATATACAACACTCATATTTACAATAATATATATATATATATATAAAATATATAGATATTATTATTTTACCAAAAACCCCCACTTTATTCATAAAAGGCACAAAATGTTGAAGCCTTTACAAGTAAGCGCGAAATGAAGTCAAAACAAAAATACAAGAAAGATGGGGTGACTGCTCCTGAGAAAAACATCAGGAGAGCAAAGACTTCCAAAAGTTCTGCTGGTCGTGGTTGCATTGGCTGGTGATTTTATGGATTTGGCTAAGAGCCTCCCAAGCGAGCTGGTCGGCTGTATATTGGTAGCCTTTGTATCTCACTTTGTTGCAGTTTTTTCATATGACCCACATGGTGGTGGATGCCACTATCTGGTGGTCATGAGAGACGTTAGTCAGGTGGCTAGAAGATTGTTGAAGCTCCCACCCACCTGTGCCTGTCTGCAGCGATGGGAGATGATAGTCCAAACTTTGGTAGGCAAGACTCCGTGGCAGAAAATATGGTCAACCTTTTTTGTCTGTCTCTCCGAGCAACAAAGACACGCGGACGCTAGGCTGACTCCGATGGTGCTGAAAATGTCATCGGTGGGGAGTTTTTTGCGGAGAACTCTCCACACTAGGAAGGACCATTTTTTGGGGATACAAGTCTGCCAGAAGGTACCAATGATGGGGGAAGGAGCCCCAATGCCGCGAACCACTCTTCTGGCAGATGCCACCGAGAAGGCTCCGTTAGCCCCGTTCGCCTACTGCAACGTGTCCGAATCCGAGCTGATCTTCAATCCAGTACCAAGGATACTGATTTCCGCCTTAGCTCCAACCCATTCGTGGACCCTGTTCCAGTTCCAGTCACCACCTATGGTGTCCCATATGTCTCTAATCTTATTGTTGGCCGGGGCAGCCGGAAGACATGGAAGAAGATCATCCCCGGCCTACCGTTCAAGGAAAAATGAGGATTCGCCTGATCCCAGCTAGTGGCGAATCACGGGTTCAACAAGGGTACAGCCAAGAAGGATGGGATGCCACGCTGTAGAGGATCTTCTGTTGGAAATGGTTGTGGACGGATATATATGCTTAAAGTATCTGGCCTTCATGAAATATGCCCATAGATTTTGGCTCACTCGAAGCTTCTACCACAGCTTTATCGAGAAGGCATCCACGATATGCGACAGTCGAGAGAATCCCAGACCTCCTTCGTCGGTAGGTTTGGCTATAGCATCCCAGCTAGCCCAATGGTGCTTGTCTTTGCCGTCGTTGTGACCCTAGTGAAAATTGGTAAAGATTCTTTCGATCGATGTGAGAACCTTCTTAGGGGGAACATACAGCTAGGGTATATATGGGAATGGATGAAAGCACATGATTGATCAGAATCATCTTTCCGTCGGGCGATAAAGTGGTGTTATGCCACCCTTCGAATTGTTTTCCTGATTTTGCCCTCCAACCCTTCAAAAATGTCTGCGTTAGATCTGTCGTACACCAGGGGGCATCCGAGGTAGTAGAAAGGTAGATATGCTACGGAGAAGGAAGTAATATTGGAGAGAGTAGCTACGTGATCTCTGTTGATTTTGTGGTGGACGTAGATCTTACTCTTGTTGGAATTGACACGTTGGCGGGAGCACCTTGCGTATCTCTGAAGCATATTGTGGACCACTTCCACTGACCCGACATCCCTGGAGATAAAGATAAGGATATCGTCAGCGTAAGCCAGGTGGGTGATGATCGGACAGCCACTAGTAGTATGAAAATACGGGAAGTTCGGGGATCTAACTATTTTGTTCAGATTCCTGCTCAGGGCTTCCGCCGCTATGATAAAAATATTGGAAGATAAAGGGACCCCTTGTCTAACTCCTCGACTAGATTTAAAAAAACCATCGGCTTGTCTGTTGATCACTGTGGAGAACCACGAGTTGCTGATCGATCTCCACACTATGTTGGTCCAGGCTTCCGAAAACCGAAAGGCCCTGAAGACCGAGATCATGAATTGCCAATCCAATCTATTATATGCCTTCTCTATATCCAATTTTGATGGCAGTGTTACCATCCTTGGCTGGTAATTTCAGGCATGCAATCATTTTCTGTGCCAACATGATGTTGTCCTGGATGTTTCTACCCCGAACGAAGCCACTCTATTCCTCAGATATAATTTTGGGAAGGATCTCGCTCGTGCGTGTGGCAATAACCTTAGAGATGATTTTGTTGGTGAAGGTGCAGAGGCTAATAGGGAAAAAATCTTTGAAGGTCACCGGATTATCCTGTTTAGGGATAAGGATCAAGTGAGCACATGAAATAGCTCTGGGTTATCTGGCTCCTTGGGAGAAGGCGATTACCGCCTCATGGATATCCAAATTGATGACATCCCAGCATGAGTGGAAGAACACTCCCGTAAAACCGTCAGGTCCAGGCGTGCTGTGCTCGTCAAGCGCCCAAACCGCGTCTTTTACCTCTTGTTCTGAAGGGAGAATCTCAAGCTGGCTATTGTCAATGTCATCAATGAGGTGTGGGATCTTGACAAGGAAATCGGCATCCCTGTTGACGGTATCTTTAGTGAACAGCCGAGAATAGAAGTTAGCAGAAGCCAATTGGATATCCCGTTGTTCTTTGATGATTCCCCCGATTTTGTCTGCAATCTGGTGGAGGTTAAGCTTCTGTCTGTACCCCTTGACATAGGAGTGAAAGTAGATAGTATTTTATCACCCTCACTATCCCATTTCAGCCTGGCTTTCTGCTTCCAGAATTCAGTCTCTACCTTCAGGCAAAATTTGAGAAGCGCTTTGGTGAGGTTCAGGGAGGTCTTGGCCGCTGGCGATTTGTCGGTCGCGAAGAGAGCTTCCTCACGAGTTACATCACCTATAGCAATACGAACAGCCTAGAAAATATCTCCATACGCTTGCTTACTCCAAGCATTTAGTACTTTCCTAGTGGCCTTGAGCTTGTTGGCAACCCGGGTGAGAGGGTCAAGGGAGTCCGCCCGGCTCCACGCTTCTGCGACGATATTTTTGAATTGAGAGTGGTGGCTCCAGAGGTCAAGGAACCAAAAACTTCTCTTGATCTGGCTCGAGTTGTATTTGATTTCCACGAGAAGGGGGCATGATCAGATTCAGTGGCATTAAGGTGCATAAGATTGGAGGTGAGCCCCAAATCAGACCAATGGGCATTGATGAGGGCCTGATCCAGACGAGAGTATTGCCGACGGGCGCCCTCTTGCATGTTACACCAGGTAAATGGCCGGTAAACTGAAGGGGGGATAGGTGGGCACTGAATATGAAGTTGTTGAAATCCTGCATAGCCGCCTAGGGGGGCGGACGACCACCAGTCTTCTCCTCTCTACAGGTAATAATATTGAAGTCCCCTGTAGATAGCCAAGGGAGGTTGATGTAGTTAAGGTGGATGTCTTGGAGGTCGGCCCAAAGTTGGTTGCTGTCAGATATGTCGCAACTACCATTGACCGCGGACAAAAGGGAGCACGTCGGAAGTATGGAGTGCTCCACCCAGCACGTGAGGTCTTACCTGGAGTCATGGATGACTCCAATCTTTACGTCTGACGAGCATAAGATCCATATGTCGTGACGGCCTGCAATGGCAGAGGAGTAGCCTAATTGCATATGGATGGATTTGAGTTTCTTTGGGGGTATTTTAGGTTCTAAAATGACTAAGATGTCGATATTGTGAATTTTTTTGAGGCTGATTAATCTCCTCAAAGTCGGTTTGTTTGCCAGTCCTCGAACATTCCAAGTGAGGATGTTAAGCATTAAGGTTGCTAGGGAGGTGAGGTTTGGAGAGCTTTACGGAAGACCTAGTAGTCATGGCCGTGGACTCCATTTTTTTTATTTCCTGGTGGTGGTTGTCCCTTCAGAATATGGGGTAGTCGTTCTGACGGGTCTAACCTTGTCACGACCCCATATGTCGTGACGGCCTGCAATGGCAGAGGAGTAGCCTAATTGCATCTGGATGGATTTGAGTTTCTTTGGGGGTTTTTAGGTTCTAAAATGACTAAGATGTCGATATTGTGAATTTTTTGAGGCTGATTAATCTCCTCAAAGTCGGTTTGTTTGCTAGGCCTCGAACATTCCAAGTGAGAATGTTAAGCACTGAGGTTGCTAGGGAGGGGAGGTTTGGAGAGCTTTATGGCAGACCTAGTAGTCATGGCCGTGGACTCTATTTTTTTATTTTCTGGTGGTGGTTTTTACTTCAAAATACGGGGTGGTCGTTCTGACGGGTCTAACCTCCTCTGTCGCGTACATGTCGGCTTCTCCTACAATATCGGACAAGTCACCTAAGTGAGAGTTCGGGTAGAAGTAACCTGCTTCAATGACTTGCTGACATCTTTGCACCTGCTCTGGACTGATGATGGCAAGGGCTTCTGCGCATATGACTGCGTTGTCGGGGTCGATGGTGATCTTCGAGGAGTCGAGTTGGGGCTCTAATGTTGACGACTCGGAAGAGCTCATGGTGAGATCTCTGGTGGACTCTATCCTTTCGTCCTGACAAAGGTGCTCGGAGGGGTCTTTGGGGATGAAAAACTCCTGAGAGGAGCCTGAGGCTTCCGATGCCAGGATGTCAAACTTGTTGGTAAGGTTTAGAGCTGGGGGAGAGTAGTGGCTTTTCCCGGGGAGGCATGTGCTTCATTGCTAGAATTTTGCTCGCTGGCTGCAAATCTGATGTGAGAGTTCGGTAACGGAAGCAGAGGTGATTGTTGGTGAGATTGTTGTTTCCTGCTCGCTTTAACTGGGGCACCTTTACGAGCTTCTTTTTTCTTTAGTTCAGGGTGCAATCAAAAACAATACTCGGTGGAGTGACCGCAAAGATGACAGTGTTTGCAGAAGGTGATATTGTTGTCGTAGATGATTTGCTGGATGTGCGTCCTGTTGCCTAGCTCGATAAGAATGTGATTGGGGGATCTTTGGAAAGGTCAAGTTCCACGCAAATTTTAGCGTAGTTCACTTTCGCAAGGTTACCGGTTTCTTTCGCTGTTGCCACATACGTTTCGAAGGAGTTGGTGATGCATTTTAGAGCGGTTGGGACAAAACAAATGAGGGAGAGATTAGAAAAGGTCACCTAGGCCGACACCATTGCTGAGTCTTCTTTGGTATTTCCGGTGTCCATCTGATGATTTTCATTAGGTGGGAATCAACCCTGCCGGTGCCTCTTGACCACACGTTTCTGTAATCAGACTCAGATGATAAGTGTAATAGGATATGTTTGGGATCCAAAGGTGCCACCCTGTAGGATGGAGAAACCCCAACTGGCGATAACTTCCTAGTCTCTCTGAATTTTCTGGCATCTGTGGAGAATTTAAGGACAAAGGTGTGCAGGAAGGATGCTGTCAGCGATGTCAATTCTAAGTTCAAAAAGTGGACCTTGATCACGGACGATTCCTACGAATAATCAACTTCTGGGAAGGCTACATCATGAAATAACAGGGCCTGTTTGGCCGCTCTGTCCGGTCTGAGCTTTTTGGCGTAAGTCGGCCCAGGAGTGGGGGCGGGGGGACGATCCCCTGGGCACGATTAGCGCGGGGGAGGGAGGGAGGTGAGTTGGGCACCGCTAGGAGATCTGCAAGCAAGTTCAGGCAAGACGATACGGCCTGCCGGGGGGTGAGCGCCAGCGCGGGACCTAGCTACTGAAGACGCTCATGCGTCAAGTGTCGATGCAGCCCCACGCGCGCCACTCACTTGATCAAGGGGCTGGGCGCTACATACAGGAGAAGGGGAGGCGTCCGCCTGGGAGGGTGCGGCCTGGGCTAGCATGACAGCAGCCGGTGCCTACACGCCGGAGAGAGTCCGATCTGGGAAGGAGGCACCCGAAGCTGGGTGGGCCTCATGAGGGATTAGCGCCCAAAAAGGGCCGCCAGAAGAGGGGAGTGGCGCTTGGAAGCCCAGGGAAGAGAGGGTGCCACGACCGGGCGCGGAGGAGATAGAAAGGGAGGCGCTCGCACGAGCGAGCGCGGCCTGAACGAGCGTGGTAGCAGCCGGCGCCCGAACGTCAGAAAGAGGCCGGTCATGAAAGAAGGCGCCCGTGACTGGGTGAGCTCCACGAGGGCTGGCGCTCAAAAATGGTCGCCTGCAGAGGGATGAGGCGCGCCAAGAGCGGTTGGCGCCCAAAAATGGCCGCCATCAAAGGGAATAAGCGCCTGGTGGTCCAGGAAGGAGAAGGCGCCAGCGGAGTGCTAGGCCGAATAGCAGGGTGGTACGCGACCTCCGGGGGGCACAGGGGCCCACGAGGGAGGTGCCAAAATGTGCATAGAAGCACAATAAGACTGTTCAAAGTCAGGAGCCACAACATGCGTGTCTAATAGCTCAGGACGAAAGGCGCCAGGCACCCCTGGTGCGGCCTCGGAAAGAAGACCAGGCGCCTCGGATGAAGCGGTGTTGCCCAAAGGGACGGTCGCGGGGATCGAGAGGTGGTTTGAAAATTAAACTCGCTCCGGGCCGCGAGCCGGCACGGAGACCCAGGGAGAGGCGAAGGCGACCTCCAGGGGAGGGACCTCGCCGGCCAGCCTCAAGTCTGAAGCTCCGCCACGGGGAGAGACGAACCCGACAAACTGGACAGCTAACGCTGGAGGAGGAGAGAGCCTGGCGGTAGGCGCGGACGACAGAGAAGAAACTGCCGGGAACAGGGGGCGGGGTTGATGGATCGGATGAATACCTCACGATAGCCAAGCAATCCGGGGGCCAGGGGGGCTGCCGGGAAGGGGGGAAGCTCGGATCCATCAAAGACGGGGGGAGAAGAGGGGAGCACGGCGGAGCAGAGGCCGCCGCGAGGGACTAGCCGCGGAGGGGAGGCCTCCGCGGGGAGAACACAACAAAGAAGTAGGAGGGGACCATGGGAAAAAAAGGATATCAATATATATATATATATATATATATATATATATATATATATATATATATATATATATATATATATATACAGACACACACACACACACACACACAGCACTCATATTTACTTTTTAAGAAAATATTTATCAATTCCTATTAGTTAGAAAAATCTCTAAAATTTTAATAAGAGTGGTAGAATAAAAATAATTTAACCAATAAAAGTTATAAAAATATTTCGAAAATCTCGAAAATATTTTCTAAAATATTTGAAAACATTTTGCAAAAATATTTCCTATTACGTTTATAACATGGCTATTAATAATATTGATAATGTATTTCATTTCAAATAGTAAAATAAAATAAAATAGTAAAATGATAATAAAATCTTTAAGTAAAAAAAAAGATGGGAGTTTACACATGGATATGTATGTAATTCAGCCAAGTATTAACCTTCCTTTGGGCCGCTAATACTCGTATGATTTTACACACATAAACATCCAACATTTCTTATAGATTATTTAAGCAAGAGAGATCACTTTGACGACATCTTATTTCAATGGATCTATTTAGAATATTAGACAACTATTACTAGTCATAAAAGGCACCAAAAATTTAAATGTTGACTAAATTCTTATGTGATTGGATCATCACCAAATCCTTATGTACATGCATATTCAAATAAAATAATCGTAAATCAACATATTAGATTATACTGAAGATATGCATCAACATATTACATCAAATAATCCATAGGGATTAAAAAAAAATAAACTACTAAATCATAAACATGTGAATCTTTTGTATGATTTAAAAATTAATTTCATATCACCATATGTCAACAGAGTAATAAGCATATTCATGCATATTTAAGATATGAAAATATATTTACATTCATTGTCACATGTTCTAAAAATTTAGAATTCAAATTTACCACACACAAGAAGAAATATTTAAGTGGTACTCTTAGCAAAAATACCAATTATGTCCTGAATGAATACTTAGGTACTGTTTGGAAAGGGTGGAAAATGGGAGGAAGGAAAAAGTTGAGGGGAAAGTGAGAGGAAAATTTTAAATGATGGTGTTTGGAAAGGGGGAGAGAACATGGGGGAGGAAAATTTGAGAGGAAAAAGTAGGTGGGTCCCACCAAAAAATTTTCCTCCCAAATGTGGGAGGAAAATGGAGAGAGATGAGAGGAATTTGAGTGAATTTACCCCACTACCCCTCAAAAAGTTAATATTAAATCATCATTTGAGAATACCAAGGAGGAAATAGTAATTATACCTATATCCATAAACAAATAAAAAATTGTTTTTAAACTTTTCCTTCCCCTACTTTTTGTTCATCCAAAAAAGAAGAGGTAAAGTTAATTTTCCTTTCCCTCAATTTTCCTTCCTCTCAAATTTTCCTCTCCCTCCCCTTCTATGTTCCCAAACATAGTGTTAAACTACATCGGTGGTGTCCCTTAAACTTTAGATAATATGAGACGTAATTATATTTCCTTCAAAGACGTATCTGTAGATTATTATTATTATACTATTCCATGCTCCAAAACTTTTTATGATAATAGGCAACTAATGGATGAAACTAATGGACGAAGAACTTTCTGGCCTAAGTGGCCATGATCTACAGAAATTAGAGAACCAACTAGGAAAGGATTTACGTGGTATCAAAACGAATGTTCTACATAAGCACATATTTGATGATGCAAAAAGTGCGCGGCCCTCCAAATATTAGTTATAAGTCAAAGAAATCATTCATTATCCAACAACCAAAATAAAACTAATATTGATTTGACTTCATAACCGGGCCGCTACCAAATCGCATGTAGTCAGTAGACGCAAAACCCATCCTTAACCCATTCTTTCTAAACATACATAAAAGGAATCAACAAACTTCCAAACAACTACCTAACACCGACATGCAAAAAAATTCTCTGACGTGTCTTATCTCGGATATGTGTCAAATGGTTCATAGAAACCGTCAATCTAAAGTAAAACTAGTTTCCTTTTACTCTCAAATATTATTTTTACAAACTCAAAATACTTTATGAGACTTATGATTATAAAACTTTGCTCGAAAAATCAGAACCAGAAATTAAATTTGATCGAACGATCTAGGGTTTCTTATCAAAGAAAGAAAATTGATTCTTAAACTTCGAACTCATGAATCAGATAAGGGAGGCTCTGATACAACTTGTTAGAAACTATTTTAACCTGTTGATTCATGAGATGAAGAACAAGAGATATAAACTGCGAATGCGTATCTGAATCCATTGCTTGGTATGATGGATCTTGTCGCAGATGTCTCTTTATGGGGTTAGACCTTCTAACTCGCTACGACCTTTAATAACAAAAATGAATCCAAACCCTTAGTCCTACTCTTTGATGCAAAAGAGAAAAAAGATAAAACCTTCTTTTTGGTGGTCGTATGAATAGAAGACCATAACCCTATATATATATATATATATATATATATATATATATATATATATATATCAAATGAAGGCGCAAAATGTCGAAGCTTTTACAAGTAAGCACAAAAGTCAGGAATACGACAAAAAGATGCACCCATTCGCTGCGAGACTAGGGAAGCAGGGATTGACAGACGCCACCCGACCATGATTGCAGTATTTGCTAACTTTTTGAGTCTGACGGAGGACCTCACAAATAAGTTGATTGGATGAGTATTGGTGACCCTCGTATATGAATTTGTTGCAGTTCTTTCAGATAACCCAAGTGATGGCGCCTGCGATGATCTGGTGGCCATGGGAGGTGATACTCCAATTGGCAAGGAGATCGTTGATGCTTCCACCGATCTGAGCCTATTTGCAACGCTGAGACAGAATGTTCCAAACCCTTGCTAATGATTCGCCTGAGTAAAAAATGTGGTCCACCGTCTCCGCTTGTCTCATCGAGGAGCAATGACAGGCAGAAGCTAAACTGAATCCAATGATACTGAGAGCGTCGTCGGTGGAAAGTTTCTTACGAAATGCTCTCCAGATAAAAAAGGACCATTTTTTGGGGATACAGGACTGCCAGTAGGCGGCCATGATGGGAGAAGGCGCTCCAATACCTTTGGCAACACTTCTAGCTGAAGCAATCGAAAAGTATCCATTTTTCGATATGGACCACTTCAGAGCGTCCGGGTCCGTACCAATCTTGAGCCTTGCGCCACGGAGCAGAGCAGCAGGCCTTCCCCAATCAATTCATGGGCCTTAAGGAGTCCCAGATGTCTCTGATCTTACAGTTCGAGGGGGCCTCCGGGCTTGTGGGAAGAAGATTGTCCCCTAACCAGCGTTCGAAGAACACTGAAGATTCGTCTGATCCCAACCGAAGTCGGATAACAGGTTCCGCAAGGTTCCTCCCATTCAGTATGCGGTAACAGGATGCGGATGATCTGCAGTTGGAGTCAGCATTGGATGGATGTATGCGCTTGAAATATCTCGCTTTCATAAACCGCGCCCATATATTCCGGCTCACCCGAAGCTTCTACCATAACTTCAACGAGAAAGCATCCACGATATGAGTAAGCCTGCAGAAACCTAGACCCCCTTCCCCAGTGGGTCTCGCCATTGAGTTCCAGCTGGCCCAATGGTGCATGTCCTGCCCGTTGTTGTGACCCCAGAGGAAGTTAGCGAAGAGGTTTTCTATGGTAGTGAGAACCTTTTTCGGGGGGGGGGGAACATGCTGCCAAAGTGTTTATAGGGATGGAGGAGAGGACGTGCGGGATCGAAATAATCTAGCCATTGGGAGACAACGTCGTGTTGTGCTAACCTTCAAGTTTTTTCCTGATTTTACTCACGATACCTTCAAAGATTCATGCGTTGGTTCTTCCGTAGACCAACGAGCACCCCAGGTAATGGAAAGGCGGGTACGCAACATTGAAGGAGGTAATATTGGAAAGGGCGGAGGAGTGGTCTCTATTGGTGTTGTGGTGGACATAGATAAAACTTTTGCTTGGATTGACTCGCTGGCCCGAGCATTTGGCGTATTTCTGAAGCGTGTTGTGAACTACTTCCAACGATCCTACGTCCCCGGAGGAAAAAATTAGAATATTGTCGACGTATGCTAAATGAGTGATGATCGGGCAGCTACAAGTGGTGTGGAAGTGCTGGAAATACGGTGAACCCACCATCTCGTTCAGGTTTTTGCAGAGAGCTTTAGCGACAATGATGAAAATGGAGGATGATAGCTGGTCTCCATGGTGGATGCCACGACTAGATTTGAAGAAACCCTCAGCCTGGCCGTTGACAACCGTAGAGAAACAAGAGTTGCTGATCGACCTCCAAATGATGTTGGTCCAGGTTTCCGAGAAACCGAACGCTCTGAAAACCCAAATCATGAATTGCTAGTCCAGCCTATCGTAAGCCTTCTCCATATCCAATTTAATAGCAATGTTACCTCACCTAGATGGTAATTTTATGCAAGTAATCATTTTCTGTGCCAACAGTATGTTGTCTAAGATGTTTCTGCCGCGAAAAAGCCACTATGTTCTTCCGAAATAATCTTGGGGTGGATTTCGACCATGCGGTT
The DNA here is from genome assembly GCA_029216955.1 of Iris pallida. Lineage (NCBI taxonomy): Eukaryota > Viridiplantae > Streptophyta > Magnoliopsida > Asparagales > Iridaceae > Iris > Iris pallida. Next base: position 418,621 of record JANAVB010040016.1, on the reverse strand, counting down.
GGCGATGATCTTGGAGATGATTTTGTTGGTGAAAGTAAATAGGCTTATAGGACAAAAGTCTTTAAAGGTCTCCGGGTTTTTTATTTTGGGGATAAGCCACTCTGTTCTTCCGAGATAACCGTTACCGCTGCTAGAATGTCCGACTTAATGATGTTCCAACACGTTCTAAAGAAAATATCAGTGAAGCCGTCAAAGCCGGGGGCGCTGTGCTCATTGAGGGCCCAAACTACATATTTAACCTTATTTTCAGTAGGAAGGAGCTCTAGTTGCTAGTTGTCATCGTCGTCGATCAGACGAGGGATCTCCGCTAGGAATTCCTCATCTCTGGTGATGATTTCTTTGGTAAACAACTGGGAGTAGAAGTCCGTCGCGGCCGATTGGATATCTCATTGATCTTTGACAATATTCCCGTTGACGTCGGCAATCTGGTTTAGGTTGAGCTGTTGTCTACGTCCCTTGACGCATGAGTGGAAATAGATAGAGTTTCTATCTCCCTCACTGTCCCATATCAGTCTGGCTTTTTGTTTCCAGAATTTTGTCTTAATTTTCAGTCTAAATTTAAGCAGAGCTCTGGTGAGATTCAGAGAGGCACGTGCCGCGGGAGATCTCTCGTTCGCAAAGAGAGTTTCAGCATGGGTAACGTCATCCTACGCCAAGCGCACAGCCTGAAAAATATCCCCGAAGGCGACCTTGCTCCATACAGTCAGGGCCTTTCTAGTCGCTTTGAGTTTATTCGCGACACGGACGAGGGGGTCGAGGGTGTCATCACTACGCCAAGCGTTATCCCAATGTTCCTGAACTGTGTGCGGTGAGTCCAAAAGTAAAGAAAATGAAAGTTTTTCTTGATCTAGGTTGATTTGCTTTTGATTTCGATATGGAGAGGTGAATGATCCAACTCGGTCGAGTTGAGGTGGGTCATAGAGGAGACGATGTCCAAATCAGACCATTTTGAGTTGATAAGGGCCCAATCTAGACGAGAGTACTGCCGATGCGCGCCTTTCTGCATGTTACACCAGGTGAAGGTGCTATCGTGGAACTGGAGGGGAGACAGGTGGGCGTTAAAAATAAAGCTGGTGAAGTCTTGGATGGCCGACGGTGGAGGGGGCGCCCTCCCAATTTCTCCTCTCTGCAAATAACGACGTTAAAGTCGCCGACGAAGAGTCAGGAAAGATGTCTATGGTTAAGTTAAGTAATCATGAGATCCTCCCACAGAAGTCTACACTCAGGGATGTCGCAGCTGCCATGCACTGCATAGAGTTGGGATCGACTATTGAATAAGTAATGTTCTATCCAGCACGAGAGTGCCTACTTCAAGTCGTGGACGATGCCGAACTTCACGTCGGCAGCAAACATGATCCAAATATTCTGACAGCCGACGAGAGCCTTGTGAAAACCCAGCTACATCTGGATGGACTTAATTTTGTTTGGGGGAATTTTGGGTTCGATAATCACTAAGATATCGTGTCTGTGAATCTTCTTGAGACAATTTAGACTTCTCAAGGTAGGTTTGTTGGCTAGGCCTCTAACATTCCAGGAAATGATGTTAATCATTAAGGCAGCTGTGGAAGGGGGTTGATGAGTTTCACTGTCGATCGAGTGATGATGGCCGATGACTCTTTGTTTTTTTCCTTTTTGGATTTTTTGGTTGGGGCTGCTCCCTTCTCGATTATCAGGTTTTGGACGTCCTTATCTTTAGTCATGGATACCTCTGTTGGATGCATGTAGATCTCTCCTTCAATTTCTTCTTGGGCCCCAAAGATTTGTTTTCACTGGTGAAATCGACTTCATTGGCTTGAATCATCCTGTTAACCGGGCCTTGACCTAGATTAGCCAAAGTTTTTGCCAGTATGCCTGACTTGCTGGTGGAAGGGTGATCCGGATCCCTATTTCTGGGGGGGGCCCTGATGTCTGATCTGGTGGACTTCTTGTGTTCGTGGGATCCGTGTCCTCCGATTGTTCCTCCTATGCGGCAAAGTCGCTACTGGAGTTCTCAGCGACGGCTTCAAGAAGTCATTGGTAATTGAAAGGGTAGCTAAGATTCGAGGTATCTTCCAGGGTCTCAGTAGCTAGAGTGTCAAATTTTTTGGACATGCTAATAGGCGGTTCAAAGGCAACTATGGCCCTGTGCTGAGGGGCGCGATTCGGGGATGTGGATCTTTCCTCGCTATTTTTGAATCTAGTATGGGAGTTGGACAGGATGAGGATAGAGGGTTTGTTGCTATTGCTTCTTGGTGGATGTGGCCCAGTCTTGTGGGTCGATTTCTTCTTCAGTTTTGGGTTGGCTCGGAAGCAGTGTTCGATGAGGTGGCCTCTCATATGACAGTGGATGCAGAAAATAATATTGTTGTCGTATATTATTCTTTGGGTGTGCATCTTGGTATCGAGAGCTATCTGTATGTGGTTAGGGGGGTATTGCTCAGGTCGAGCTCTATACAGATTTTTGTATAATTAGCTTTGGACAGGTTTCAGGTTTCTGGAGCCAGCGCCACGAACGTGCCAAATGAGTTGGCGATATGCTTCAGCGCTGCAGGGACGAAGCAAATAAGGGGTAGGATTGGTAGGGTTACCGATGTGAAAACGACCGTCGAGTCGTTGTTGGTGTTGAAGTCCGCGGACCATCTAACAAATTTCATGGGGTGGCCGTCTATCCGATCGGAACTTTTGGACCAAACGTTGGTGTGATCAGTTTCTGAGGAAAGGTGCAGGAGGATGTGTTTCGGGTCTAGCGTTGCCACCTTGTATGTCGTCGTGAGACCCCATCCGGCGATCGCCTCTTGGACCCGGGGTAGTTTAGGGCATCATGCCAAGAATTTGAGGACGAAGGTGTGCGAGAAGGTCGCTGATAAAGACGATAGCTCTGTGTTGGAAAACAGGACCGTGATGATCTGGGACTCTGACGGGGAATGGGGTTCAAGCTGCGCAAGAGCCACGTCGAAGAGCGCCGGAAGAGAGGGGCAAACCTGTCAGGGCGCAATTTGTCTGCGAAGGAAGCAGCAGGCGGAGGGGGATGAGTGGCGCCGCTCGGGTGCACAGCCGCGGGCCCTAGAAGCGCCCGTACTGAACAGTTAGAGGGGGAAATCCGCCTCGGGAGCGGGAAGACTACTAGGGTGTGCGTCGGACGCCATGAGAGGCACGAAGGTGGAGGGAGCTGGAGGAGGGTGCACCACGGGGAATAGCGCCAGAAGATCCGCGCCTATGACAGGAGGCGCGGTGAGAGAGTCCACAAGACCCATGGGAAGCGCCTCTCCACGCAGAGCTAGGGGGCGGCAGGCCTTGGTGCTCCAGGTGAGGGGTGCGCCGCAGACGCAATGGATGGCGCATGGGCTCCAACCATGGGCAACTCCAAAGACCCGACGCCAAAAGGCTGAGGGGTGGCGCCACCCACAACTGGCGCAACTTGGGTAGGCCCGAAAGGGCACTAGGAGAGACTCGCCACCAAGGGACGCGCAAGGCGCCAAATGGGGAACATAATGACTCAGCTCATTCAGCGGGGGCCCCACCATCAAAGGTTGTGGTTTGATTGAGGTGCGCTGGTCAAGCCCGCCCAAAGGACTAGGCTCGGAGCTCGATGTGTCGTTCAAAAATTGAAAAACTTCTGGGAAAAGTGCCCGCACCGAAATTGAGGGCTATGCTACAGCTACCACCGAGAGAAAGAGAGCCTCTGTTGGACGCTGAGGCCCGGGGACGCCGGTGGGGGGCTGAGGCGCAGCCTCCAGAGCGGGAAGGAACGTGCCAACGAAACTGGCCGGGCGACGGTCGGGGACGAAGCAGCTGGAGGCGCAGGGGGGGGGGGTGGCAAGGGGGCAGACTCCGGGGGGCCAGAGACCGGTGGAGGGGAGGGAGCCGACGGCTACTGCGACATCCCGATGAGAGCCAAACAATCTGGGGGCCATGGCAGCAGCCGAGGTAGGGGACAACGGGGCGAAGCCATAAGGAGGACTGGGAAGAAGGAGCTCAGAGGGGGGGGTGGGTGGGGGGGGGGGGGGGGGGAGGAGGAGCAAGGCGTGAGAGGGTGCTAGACGCGGAGGGGAGGCCCTTGCGAGGAGCACGCAGCGAGGAAGGGGGCCAGCTGCATCCGGATATCTGCGTATCATTTCCATGACAATTATATCCTTAATCCAAATTTTCAAATAGACCACTTAAATTTGGCTTAATTATTTAGAGAGCCTAATACAATTAATTTTATATGTGTGGTCCCTAATTATTGAATAATTCCAACATTATAGTCCTGCAAAAGAACAAGAATATGGCTTTAATTGGATAAAATTAAAGAACTTTGAATCCAAGTCTTAGGTGATCAAGTAATAGAACTTCGACAACCACAAATAGAAATCCATCCATTTGAGACTAAAATTAAATTAATAAAACCTGTTGGGAGGAAAGAGACTGGATTTCCCTAGAAATCCCGTAGCTGTTGACAAGATTTTCCTAGGTGATTGATTCCTTGGCATACACGACTGTAGTGCTTCAATTTGCCTAAACAAATGGTACGACAAAACAGTGAGAAACCCCATTGTGTTGACCTACTGGAAGGAGCAGATCATTGTTGAAACTTCTTCACCAATAATCAATATGGTTACACCCAGCTCAGCTAAAAATAGTTCCCAATAGAAAGAAGGGCCACAAGCCACTTTTTAAATCGAGCTGTCTCCTGTGACGTTGTCGATGTACTCTTCTATCTGTTTGTTAACAGTGATTTACCATGAAAGGAATAGTTGAGTCATATAATCGTCATTGTTTCTCACTCTTCATTTGCTATATTATTAGTTCCGGTTAGGAGAAAGAATATGCATTTGGATGAGTCAGGCCCATTATGGTCACGTATAGTTGATATAGTGTTGTTACAGCATCGATAGTGCATTATTAGTATTCGCTAATTTATGTTAGTCTATTTGCAAACAATCGATGGAAAAACTCAGTTGCAATCCCTAAGAAGAGATGCAAAGAATGCAGTTGCAATCCCTAAAAAAGAGATGCAAATAATGCAGTTGCAATCCCTAAAAAAGAGATGCAAATAATGCTGATTGCGTAGCCTAAACGATTAAAAAATCGAATCGCGTTTGCAATAGCGGTTTCTCGAAGGCAACAAGAGATGATCAACAACAGTTGAGTCTCAGATTCTCGAAGGCAACAGAAAGAGGAAGGAAGAAGAAGAGCGGATCTCGCTGGGGTGTTGAACACCGGCGCTCAAAGCTATACCCGCAGTACGGATAAGCTCCCAGGAACCAGCAAGTTCAGGAGAACTTCTGGAACGCTCGTAAGTCAATATTTGAGACTTGAACGGGCTTCCTGGACTTAACAGACTCCCTCAACTCTCTTTTTTGGTGCATCTTTCAAAGGAGGCCAAGGGGCTCTATTTATAGAGTGGAGTTGAGACTTCACCTCTTCTCCTATCCGATGTGGGACTAAAATACCAATACTCAAAAATAGAGTTTGATATTTTAGATCATCCCACAATCAGCATAGAAGTGTGCCAGTCCACGCCTACCCCCCGAACCCTCCCGTGCATGCACGAGACATCTTGGAGTCCGCGTCCGAGTCCGAGTCCGCACAACAAAAATTAACTTGCATCCTTGTTGGATTTAATCCTTTTTCCTTCTAGGAAAATACTTCCACATGGCACAAACTTGTGCCTCACTACACCTCATGTGCACACCTCAACACAATCAATGCATTATATTGAGATACTCACCATTTGGTGTAGCCGATGTGGGACTATCTTTTCTAGTCCAAAGGCAAAAACACCAACAATCCCCCACATATCTCAATATATGGGTTGAGCGTTCCCCACAGTGATTGTCCATCATGCATTAGGAGAGATGTCGCTACGACTTGAATCTTCCCGCATAGGTTAAATAACAGCATGATACAAGAATGGACTAAGCCTTGAATTCTGCACCATAACTGCAATTCTTCCTACTCACATAGTGACATTAACTGTGCTTCTGGCTGCACATTGAAGGCCTTGTGCCAGCCTGGTTTCAGTGTATAATTTTTGGGCGTCTACAAGTTTACCCTCAAGAGACGGCCTGATATCTCTGTCCATACACTATAGGTGAGTTCTATATAAAGAGTCATTGGCATGAAGCATTGCGCTTCTTTGCGGTGCTACGCCGCTATGACATGGCTGACAAAGCCAAGGCATTACCCCTACCTGGGAACCTCATCGTAGTGTCATACTACTGTAGCATGAGGTCTCAAGCCTCTTTGTAGTGCCAAACTACCCAGCATGAAGCCTTGCGCTCCCTTGTGGTGTTACGCCACTATGACATGGCTTGCAAAGCCGAGGCTTTAACCCCTACCTGGGTACCTCATCGTGGTGTCATGCCACTGTAACATGAGGACACCGGCCTCTTTGTAGTGCTGCCTACATCTCTTTATTACGATTATGCAACATTAGGCTACCTGCCTATATGCGGTGCTACGTCGCCTGTAACTTGGCTAACAAAGCCGAGGCATTACCCCTACCTGGGAACCTCATGGTGGAGTCACCCCACTGTAGCATGGAGTTGTAACACTCCTTTGTGGTTGTTGCGCCACCATGCTTCCTGTAAAGCATAACAGACCTTCACTCAGTCTGAGAACTCATTAAGGCATTATGCCATCCTTCTCACAGGATCAATTTTTCGTAGAAAATTCATAGTAGACAACAGTGGTTCTGGGTCCGAAACCCTTACATGTTCCGCAGAACAAGTGCCCACTGTTAACTAATATTTTTCCAGTCAATAGTCCTCCCTTGAATCAAAAAATTAGATATCTGGTAGATTTCTCTTTGAACCAATAACATAAAATTTATTGATAGGATTATAATGACACAATATTAGAATGCCTTCAAGCCCATCTTCCTTGCTGTGTCCTCGACCAGCTGACGCTTGAGACCCTTCGTGAACGGATCCGCCAGGTTTTCCTGACTCCGAACATCGATCACTGCAATGATGCCCCTTTTTATGAGATCGTTCACTGCTCTGTGCTTCAACCGCACAGTCCTCTTCTTCCCGTTGAAGAGTTCATTTGATGCCACTGCTGCTGCCGCCTGGTTGTCACAGTATATCAGAATCGCCGGTATCTGAGCCCCAACCATTTGAAGGCCATACATGAGCTCCCGAAGCCACTCTGCTTCATCTGCTGCAGCGTCCAATGCAAAGAATTCAGATTCCATGGAGGAGCGAGATAACATAGTCTGCTTCTTCGACTTCCACGATATAGCAGCTCCACCCATGGCGAACACATATCCACCTGTGGAATATTCGCTCTCCACCTCTGAACACCAGCTAGCATCACTGAAGCCTTCCACTACTGACGGATCTCCGCTGTAGTATAGTGCATATGTCTGAGTCTTCTTAAGATATCTCATAACACGCTTCACAGCTTTCCAATGCTTTACGCCTGGATTGCTCGTAAATCGACTCAACATTCCCACTGCAAAGGCTATGTCAGGCCTTGTGGCAGTAGTAGCGTACATCAAACTTCCGATGACGCTAGCGTACTCCAACTGCCTGATGCTCTCCTTCGAATTTGGCTCCAGTTTCAGATCACTCCTGTACGGTGTATCAATAATAGGAAGATCTTGATACCCGTAGCGAGAGAGCATCTTCTCAATGTAATGAGACTGTGACAGCGCTATTCCAGTGCCTGTCCGGATGATCTTGAGCCCCAAGATTACGTCGGCATCCCCCAAGTCCTTCATACTGAACTTGGTCGAGAGGAATTTCTTTGTCTCTGTGACGCAGCTTAAATCCGTACCTAGGATTAGCATGTCGTCCACGTATAGACAAACGATTACTCCTCTTCCGTCAGCAAACTTCGTATAGACACACTTGTCTGTTTTACTGACCCTGTAGCCATTTGACCTTATCATCTTGTCAAACTTCTCATGCCACATTTTGGGAGCTTGCTTCAAACCATACAGAGACTTCATCAACTTGCAGACTTTGTCTTCCAGACCTCTGACGACAAAACCTTCTGGTTGTTGCATGTAGATCTCTTCGGTCAGCTCGCCATTAAGGAATACTGTTTTCACATCCATCTGATGTATCACCAGCTTGTGTATTGCTGCTAAGCAATTAACAATCTGATAGTTGTCATCCGAGCTACTGGAGCATAAGTGTCAAAGTAGTCAATCCCCTGCTTCTGAGCAAACCTCTTGGCCACTAGCCTGGCCTTGAACTTGTCAATGGTTCCATCTGCTTTCATCTTCTTCTTGAATATCCATTTGTATCCGATGGGTCTTGCTCCTTCTGGTAGGTCGACCAATACCCATGTGTTATTGGAGGTGATTGAGTCAATCTCGTTGTCAATCGCCTCCTTCCAGAATATAGCATCTCTGGTCTTCATCGTCTCATCATAGGTAAGCGGATCTGCTTCCACATGATAGGTGACGAAGTCATCTCCGAAGTCTTTCGGCCTCCTCGCTCGCTTAGTTGACGGCTCAGCGAGTTCTGGTTCAGCTGGTGTCTCCTCGACAACAACTCCATCTTGGACTACTGGTTCGATAAAGATCTCTGTCTGCTCCGCACCCTCATTATTCTCCAGAATGTCCGCGAGAACAATGTTCTTGTGCCTTGCAAACTTTTCTTCAAAATATTCAGCATCGCGAGATTCGATGATATGATTTGACTCGATATCAAGGAATCTCCGAGCATCACTCTTCTCGGCATACCCCAGGAAGATCGCCTTAGTAGTCCTTGTCCCCAGCTTCTGAATCTTTAGATCCGGGAGCTTCACATAAGCCAGGCACCCCCACACTCGAATGACATTCAGGTTGGGTCTGACTTTGAACCAGAGTTCATGAGGAGTTATGTCGGAAGTTGCATACGGCACTCTGTTCAGAATGAAAGTGGCCGTTAATACAGCTTCTCCCCAATAGCACTTTGGGAGACCCGCAGTCAACAGCATAGAATTCATCATCTCTGTCAACGTTCTGTTCTTCCTTTCTGCTACTCCGTTGGATTGTGGAGAATACGGAGCCGTCGTCTCGTTGATGATTCCATGTTCTTTGCAGAATGATGAGAATTCATGAGACCTATATTCCCCACCTCGATCACTCCTCAGCCTCTTGAGTTGTTGTCCAGTTTGCCGTTCAGCCTCGGCCCTGAACTCCTTGAACTTCTCGAATGCTTCGTCTTTAGATTTGAGTAAATAGACGAAGGCATACTTGGAGAAGTCATCGATGAAAGTAATGAAATACTTCATCCCGGCCTTTGTAGAGAATTGTTTGAAGTCACAGATATCTGAGTGAACCAACTCCAGAAGATCTGTGCTTCGATGGACCCTGTGGAAGGGTTTCCTAGTGATCTTCGTCTGAGCACATATCTCACATTTCTCTATCTTACCCCCACACTTGGAGATAAGTCCTAGACTAGACATTTTGTTTATTCGCTTACAATGAACATGTCCTAGTCTATTATGCCACAACTCAAGAGAGTAATTCAAACTAGTGATAGCATTGACATTATTATGCTGGATTACAACAAGCTGAATTTTGTACATTCCTTCAGTCTGAAAGGCTTTTCCGAAGAAAGTACCCTTCTTGGACATCACCATTTGGCCAGCATTGATGTCCATCCCCAAGCCTGCGTTGCAGAACAGGCTCCCAGAGATCAGGTTCTTTGCGATTGCAGGAACATGCTTCACACCTTGAAGCGTCAGAATGTTTCCCCGATGTAAGCTTCAGCTCCACCGTCCCGATCCCCAGTACTTCAGCTTGTGCCTGGTTCGCCATCATGACTTTCTCGGAAGTAGGCTCATAGGAGACGAACCAGTCCTTGTCTGAACAGACATGACATGTCGCGCCAGTGTCTATCCACCAGTCCAAGTCTGCCCCCACAGTTGCAACCTGTGCTATCATGGCAACCTGATTAGTAACCAAAGAAACCTTGTTAGGCTCACCTTGCTCTTTGGGCTTGGACTTGCATTCACTTTTATAGTGACCCTTCTTGCCACAGTTGAAGCAAGTCACATGGGACTTGGACTTCTGTTGCTTGAATCCTGGACCCTTCACTTTCAGATTCGAGAAGTCCTTCTTCTTGTGGTGAGAAGCCGCCTGCTTCCCTTTGTTCTCTCTGGTGGCTTGAACCAGATTCGCCGTTGCTAGTTGCTTGGACAGGGTGTCCAACTTCTGTTGAGAGCGCATCTCGTCCTCAACATGAATCTCGCTGAGGAGATTATCCAAGCTAATCTCCATCTTCTTCCTATGCATCCTTGCATAGATGTTGCTCCATCCTGGAGGAAGTTTTGCCACGATCCCTCCAACGACGAACTTGTCGACGAGGGGCATGCTATCGTCCTCCAGTTTCTGGCGTAGCTTCAGGAACTCTTTCACTTGGGGCAGCATGGTCTTCTCGTCTTCAAAGACCCATTTGTGGTATTTTTCAACCATGAACATCTTCGACCGGGCCTCATCGTCGTCATACAGCTTCCCCACGGACTCCCAGATCTCTTTGACAGAAGTCCTCTTTGTGTAGGACTCGGCCAGAGAGTCTTCCATGGAATTCAGGATCAGCAGCCTGCATATGCTGTTATCCTTTTTCCACTTCGTCTGCTTGCTCGTAGCAGCGGCCAGAACAGCAGCAGATCCTGTTGCTGGAACGATTGGTTCTTCCTCATCCAACACGTGATCAACATCCACGAGTTGAAGGTTCAGAGTCACCTTTCGCTTCCAGATCTGGAAGTGTTCGCCGTCGAATTTCTCCAACTTGTTAAAGCCGGTATCGACAAGCGAAGCACGAGTGTTTTCCATCGAATCGTATAGCTTTGAGATTGTTAGTCTATTTGCAAACAATCGATGGAAAAACTCAGTTGCAATCCCTAAGAAGAGATGCAAAGAATGCAGTTGCAATCCCTAAAAAAGAGATGCAAATAATACAGTTGCAATCCCTAAAAAAGAGATGCAAATAATGCTGATTGCGTAGCCTAAACGATTAAAAAATCGAATCGCGTTTGCAATAGCGGTTTCTCGAAGGCAACAAGAGATGATCAACAACAGTTGAGTCTCAGATTCTCAAAGGCAACAAAGAGGAAGGAAGAAGAAGAGCGGATCTCGCTGGGGTGTTGAACACCGGCGCTCAAAGCTATACCCGCAGTACGGATAAGCTCCAGGAACCAGCAAGTTCAGGAGAACTTCTGGAACGCTCGTAAGTCAATATTTGAGACTTGAACGGGCTTCCTGGACTTAACAGACTCCCTCAACTCTCTTTTGGTGCATCTTTCAAAGGAGGCCAAGGGGCTCTATTTATAGAGTGGAGTTGAGACTTCACCTCTCTCCTATCCGATGTGGGACTAAAATACCAATACTCAAAAATAGAGTTTGATATTTTAGATCATCCCACAATCAGCATAGAAGTGTGCCAGTCCACGCCTACCTCCCGAACCCTCCGTGCATGCACGAGACATCTTGGAGTCCGCGTCCGAGTCCGAGTCCGCACAACAAAAATTAACTTGCATCCTTGTTGGATTTAATCCTTTTTCCTTCTAGGAAAATACTTCCACATGGCACAAACTTGTGCCCTACTACACCTCATGTGCACACCTCAACACAATCAATGCATTATATTGAGATACTCACCATTTGGTGTAGCCGATGTGGGACTATCTTTTCTAGTCCAAAGGCAAAAACACCAACAATTTATTGTCTCCTCAAACTTTCTTTCATTATCATAAAGAATGAAAAGATTAACCTAGCTAGCAACCCTACTATGGGCGAATCCAAACAGCCAACAAAGTTCATTTATGAAAGGTTTGTTATTGGTTTTGGCCTTTGCACTAGAAATAATAGTCCTACATTGCCTAGGCCAAATGAGTGGTATCTCCATATACAGCTTTGCTTGTAAGAGAGAGAAGCACATGAGATGCGGAGTGGCACAATGATGTGTCATGTGAGGGTGTTTTTCTTGTGGGAAAAAGGCTAACTCAACAAATAAATCATTAATGCTTTATGATGTTCTCTCAAGACACAGTGCATAATTTCCTTACCAAAATTTTCTAGAGTTAAGAGCAGAGAAGAGAGAAACAAAGCGAGTACGTGTCATCCGAGGAGTCAGTAGAGCAGAGTGTTCCAAATTTCTTCGTCGAGCTTGCTGGTTCCTGTAAGCTGATCGTGTGGGACGAATCTAGCTTTGAGCACCACTTGCAACTCGTTTTGAACGAGTACATTTTTGATCTAATCAGAAACTGTTAGTAAAATTTCATCGCTGCTACTACGAAACCTTTTATGCTTTCTTCGAAGTGTTACAATTGATTTACTTTTCTCAGAATCCTCTGGGATCTCTGTCGTGCATCTTCCTTGAAGTATTGCACAAATCAGTTTTTTATCGAAAAATTACGTCCCGGGAATAACAATCTCAAAGCAAGATTTTTACAATATGGAAAACTCTCGTGCTGCTCTCATCAATTCCAACTTTAACAAGTTAGAAAAAATTCGATGGAAAGCACTACCAAATCTGGAAGAGGAAGGTTAGTCTTAATCTTCAACTTGCGGAAGTCAACCATGTGCTAACTGAGGAAGAACCAAATATTCCAGAAACTGGGTCTGCATCTGCAATTACCGCTAAAATCAGACCAAATGGAGAAAGAAAAATAGCCTCTGTAGGCTTCTAAACCTTAGTCCTATGGAGGACTCCCTAGCAGAATCATAATCGAAGATCATTGCCAGAGAGAGATGAAATTCTCTGGAAAAATTGTATGAAGATGACAAGAACAGGAGTAAGATGTTTATTGTCGAAAAATATCATAAATGGCTCTTTGAAGACGAGAAGACGATGCTGCCGCAGGTGAAAGAATTTCTGAAGCTGCGACAGAAATTGGAAGATGAGGGGATGACCCCAACGACAAGTTTGTTGTTGGAGGGATTGTCTCTAAGCTCCCCGCTGGTTGGAGCAAATTCTATGCAAATATGCATAGGAAGAAATTGGAGATAAGTCTGAAAGATCTCCTACAAGAAATCTATGTTGAGGACCAGATGGGGACTCAACTAAAGGTGGACGCTCTGCCAAAAACGCTAATTTGGTCCACACGAAGGAATCCAAAGGAAAACATGTGGCTTCCCACAACAAGGAGAAGGATCTCAATAATCTAAAGTGAAGGGGACTTCTTTCAAGTAATAGAAGCCAAAGTCACATTGGGTTTGCTTCAAATGTGGCAAGAAGGGCCACTTCAAGAGTAAATACAAGTCCAAGTCCAAGCAATCAGAGCAAGGTGAAGTAAGATTTTTATGATTACTAATGTAATTGCTATAATTGCTCAGGTCACTGTGGTGGGGGCTGATTCTGACTGGTGGTAAACACTAGTGCCACCTGCCATGTCTGCTCAAGTAAGAAATGGTTCACCACATACATACCAACTTCTGAAGTTGTTATGGTGGTGAACCAGGAACAAGCTAATGTGCAAAGGATCGAAACAGTAGTGTTGAAGCTAACTTTAGGGATGTCTCTGACGCTTCAAGGTGTGATGCATGTACCTGCTATCGCAAAGAACCTGATATCTGGAGGCCTACTCTATAACATAGACCTAAGGATGGACATTAATGCTGGTCAGATGGTGATGTCCATAAAAGAAACATACTTCAGGAAAGCATTTTATATCGAAGGAATATTTAAACTTTAGCTTGTAAACCAATCAAATGTAATTAATACAATCACTCATTCTAGTTATCTCTTGAGTTATGGTATAATAGACTAGGACATGTTCATTGTAAAAGAATAAATATCTAGTGTATGACTTATCTCCAAATGTGGGGATAAGATAGAAAAATATGAAGTGTGTGCTCAGATAAAGATCATAAAGAAACGCTTTCATTGGGTTAATAGGAGCACAGATCTTCTGGAGTTGGTACACTCCAATATCTCTAACTTCAAATAATTCTATACAAAAGTCGAGATAAAGTATTTTATAACCTGCATCGATGACTTCTTAAAATACACGTTTGTCTACTTGTTGAAGTCTAAAGATAAAGCGTTTGAGAAGTTTAAAGAGTTCAGGGCCGAGACTGAACGGCAAACTGGACAACAACTCAAGAGAATAAGAAGTAATCAAGATGGAGAGTATCGGTCTCATGAATTTGCATCGTTCTGCAAAGAACATGGTGTAACACCCAGTTTTCCAGATGAGGATAATTTTAAAATTTTGTAATTATAATTATTATTTATGATATTTACTTCATATTATAATTTTTGGTGATTTTAATCATTTTTAAACTATTAAAAATATGACTTGTGATTTGGTGTTTTGCTAGTGTAACACTAGAGATAAGTGACCTAGAGCCTAGCCATGTGATTAGGGTATTTCATTTATCATTTCTAGTATAGGGGCATTTTTGTTATTTTTAAGGTTATTTGAATTTATTATAATTTATTTGAATTTATGAGAATTTTTAGGATTTATTTTGGAATTGTTTGAATGATGGTTGACTAGGTTGACTTTGACTAGCATTGACCTTGTAGATTAGCCTAGAACCTAAACCTAGTTTTAGTGACTTGGTTAGATTATGAAACCCTAGGTTAATTTAAGTTAACCATATTCTAGTTATTAGAATCAATTTGGAAATAGGAATTAGAATATAGAATTGATTAATGACTTGTGACTTCACAAGTCATGATTAGTGATTTAAGCACATAGAGGCCCAAAGCCCAATACCATATGAACCTAACCTAACCCTAATCCATTATGGCCGGCCAACACTTAGCCTAGGGATTCCCACCCTATAAATAGTCTCCTCCATTTAGGGCTAGCCTCTTTTAGGAAAGAACAAGTTTAAGGAAGAGGTATTTTCCCAACTTCATAAATTCATAGAAATTCCATTTTATCTCCTTTTTCCCTCAAATCAATTGCATTAGATCCTAATTTTAGTATTCTTGCTGTTTGTGGAGATTTTTCTTAGTTTGTGAGCAATTAGAAGAAGTTTGCTAGCAAGGAGGAAACCCCCTATTGGAAGCTTTTCTTGCATTTGGACACCACTAGGTAAACCACCCTAAACTCCATTAAATTCTGGATTCTTTGCATGGAGACCTAGATCTAGGTGTCCCCTAGCTAACCCTAGATTTTTGTGGCATTTTGGACCCATTTCGTGTCCGTATCGGACACGTATCCGACCATAGACTAAGTGTTTGATGAAATGTCCCAAAGGGCATTTTGTTTTAATTTGTTGAAAGTGTTTGCATAGGAAATTAAGTTTTGGTGTCGCTTAGGGGTTCCTAAGTGTCTGAGCTTGTGTCGTGTCGTTTTGGTGTTGCATTGGACACTTGGACACGTCGCGCGCGTGCGGGCTGCACTGTCCTGCCTCTCGGGGGGGGGGGGATTCCTCACTGGACACGGCGACTCAGGTCATGCCACTTGGCATGGGCCAAGGGGCAATGACTGACATGAGGTCCTCCAAGTTGGAGATGCCCTCGTGTCGTGTCGGACACGTTCTCCTACCCGTACTGGGATTTTACTGACTGAATCAGTCGAGTATTCGGGCTCTGATACGCGATGTAGCTTGGACACGGGGACAATTGGACACCGTGCAGGCACCTAGACACCTAGATTAACCCTAGGCGAACCTAGGGACATGACCACGAGACACTTGGACACCTGTGTCGTGTCCTAGACCTAGGTGCACACACGCACGAGATAGTGCACTGCTGTGCAGTGTCCTGTGTATTGGTTTTGGGTTTAATTGCTTCTGGACACGTCTGTGTCCTCGTGGTGTGACACTTTGACACTAAATGACACGTGCACACCCTATATGATAATTACCAACCTTTTAATTTGTATTTTAGTTTGTTTTTAGGTGTCAATTTTTATTTACCCAATTTCTGAATACTAAGTTGTATTTCCCAGTTTTTACAGTTTTCAAATTCAAACTTTGGCAGCAATTTAATCCCACTTAACTGATGTTAATTATTGTTTTATACTAATGTTGTTCTCCTATGTTTATTCTACTTATGTGTGAATTTTGGGTTGTTTTGGTGGTTAATCGATTTCAAAATGGGAATTTGAAGTTCCAATAAAAACTGAACTGTATATTTTGAATTGATTTTGAGTTGAATTCCTTGTTCAGAAATCTGAGGATCTGGGAATGTTTGTACTTGGTCTTGGTATTATCTGAGAGTGTGTTGGGGGCTTGCTATCACTGTTCTCATAACAGTTAACCCTTCACTGTCCACAATTCTTTTCCTATCACAGTTCATCATTGACACTCACCCACACACTATTTACATCCCTATCACTATTCACTGTACACACAAACACACACATTGCCCCCTCTCTCTATATACATATGCATAATATATTATATGTGTATATCTATTTATGTAGTGTATATATATATATAGTTAATGTATATATATGTGTGGTGATTCCTAATCTATTGTACTATGACCTATGTATACATGTATTATTATGTATGTGTATTGTATAGGCCTATTAGGTATGTAAATGCATAAGTTCTATATAATCATATAGTGTATATGTAAAAAAAATATATATATATATATATATATATATATATAATATATATATATATATATATATCTTATATATATATATATATATATATATATATTATATATATATAATATATATATATATATATATATATATATAATAATATAAGATTGATGCATGCCTATATATTAGCTCTCTATAGTATAGGTTGACTTTGTATGTATAATGTATATACACAAATTGTATCAAGGATTGTATGTTTATTTCCTATATAGCTTGGTTAGACTTGTATGGACTAGTTAGACCTAGTTTAGACTTGTTAGACCTAGTTTGACCATAGTTGACCTAGTTTGACTTCTAGGGTTGACCAGAGTTGACCAAGAGTTGACTTTGGCCTAGATTGACCTAGATTTATTTAGAATGCATTGAATTGCATCTTGTTATCATTTTAGACTTGTTGTGTCTTGTGCTGTTCTGATTAGGAGCCAGACACCTCTCCTCGGATAGTACATTTTATCCGGATACTCAGATACTAGGCGAGTACATTCTCTGATCATTTCATATCCTGCTTAGAATTATTTTCCTGCTTTAAATACTTTACTTGATACTGTCACGTTGGTCACACGGATTAGTACTATAGATCCCTTCTTGAGATGTTATCCCCTCAGGGAGCATCGAATACTTTATGTTCTGTGCGTTTCACTTACATGGCGTATCACTATGCTTCATTGGTTCATTGAATCACTTGGGAAATGTACTCTCATGTTCACAGAGTATTCATTGAATCCTTCCATTTATTGGGCTTCCTAGAATCCCCATTTATGGGACTATCATGTACCACCCTTCGGGGGCCGTTGCATGAATCATAACATAACCTGGCTGGATCCTTGTGTATTGATTGGGGGTATGGGGGAGTAGAAGGGACATGTGAATAATATCCAAGTAGTATCTCATCAGAATCATTCCGTAGTGTCTCATCAGAATCATTCTATGCCATTTACATGTCTATATTGTACTCTGACTCACTAGCCACTGTTAGTTCTCTATTATAGTAGATATTTCTATTACAGTTCTCTCTCTGTTTACATATTGTATCTCTTTCAGTACCTGTATCTTACTTTACTGTATGATTTATTTTTCTAACTGCTATGAACTGTTGAGATGTATTATGCTCGCTCCTGTCCTGACTGGACATGTTAAAAATATTACAGAGGACGAGGAGGAGGCCTGTGTGGATACCTTCTATGGGGCAGCCCTAGACGACACTTGTGAGCTGGACTCTCAGGAGGACCCAGCTCTAGCTGATGACTTTACCCCTACTGCCTAGACTAGCTTAGTTAGGCTTTATCTTACTTATGTTGTCTTGAGACTAGTTTAGTTAGACTTTATTTCTGTCTTGAGATCTGGGTTGTATATATTCTTTCATATTCAGTAGTTGAGACTTGTATATTCTGGATAATGTTGAGATGTTATCTTAGACACTTAGACTCTTCTGATCATCTGTATTTTCTTTGAGTTCTATATCATATCGTGCTTCATCTTCCTTAGTTGTGATTGAGTTTACATTCTGCTATGTCACCCCCATTCGGGGAGTATAAACTGCTTATCATTATATTGTTAGATGTTGTGACCTAGGACAGCGTTCTACCGCCGAACTGCGGCATAGGCTGGACGTACCCACTTCTCGTGCCCTTACTCTAGGGTGCGGGTCGTGACACATGGAATCATCAACGAGACTACTGCTCCGTAATCCTGTCTGTTAGCGAAAGTAGCAAAAGGAAGACAGAATATTGACAAAAATGATAAACTCAATGCTATTGACTACGAATCTTCCAAAATGCTACTAGGGAGAAGCTGCATTGATGGCCACTTTTATTCTGAATAGAGTACAACTTCGTACGTCACTCCTCATGAACTCTGGTTCAAAGTCAGACCTAACTTGAATATTATTCTAGAGTGGGGGTGTCTGGCATATATGAAGCTCCAAGATCTGAAGATTTAGAAGCTTGGGATAAGGACTACGAAGACAATCTTCTTGGGTTATGTCGAGAAGGTAATGCTCGAATTTTTTTAATATAGAATCAAATATTATTAAATCTTGCGACGCATAATATTTTGAAGATAAATTTGTAAGGCATAAGAATATTGTTATTGCGGATATTCCGAAGAATAAGTAGGGTGTGTAGGAAATTAAAGTTTCTAATGAGAACGTAGTCCAGAAAGAAGTTGTTGTTGAAACAACTATTAAACCAGAACTCTCTGAGCCGTCAACTAAGCAAGTGAGGAGACCGAGGACTTCAGAAATGACTTTGTCACCTATCATGTGGAAGCAGATCCGCTTACCTATGATGAGGCGATGAAGACCATAGATGCTATTTTATGGAAAGAGGCGATAGACAATAAAATTGATTCAGTCACCTCTAATAATACTTGGGTGTTGGTTGATCTTTCTAAAGGAGCAAAACCCATCAGATGCAAATGGATCTTCAAGAAGAAGATGAAAAGATGGAACTATTGATAAGTTCATGGCTAGGCTAGTAGCCAAGGGATTTTCTCAGAAGCAGGGGATCGATTTTGATATGTATGCTCCAGTAGCCCGGATAACCACCATCAGAATGTTAATTGCTCTAGTAGCAATACATAGGTTGGTAATACATCAGAAGGATGTAAAAATAATTTTTCTGAATGGCGAGCTAACCGAAGAGATTTACATGCAACAACCAGAGAGATTTGTCGTCAATGGTCTTGAAAACAAAATTTACAAGTTGGTGTAATCTTTTACGGTCTTAAACAGGCTCCCAAAATATGGCATAAGAAGTTTGACAAAGTCATAAGGTCAAATGGCTATAGGGTCAGCGAGACGGACAAGTGTATTTATACGAAGTTTGTTGATGGAAGAGGTGCAATCGTTTGTCGGTACGTAGATGACATGCTGATCCTAGCTATAGATATGGATCGTGTCACGGAGACAAAGAAGTTCATCTCGACTAAGTTCAGTATGAAGGACTTGGAGGAAGCTGATGTAATCTAAGGCATCAAGATCATCTGGATAGATACTAGACTAGCGTTGTCACAGTCTTATTATATTGAGAAGATGATCATACTCTACGGGTATCAGGATCTTCCAGTGATCGATATGCCTTATACGTGTAATCTGAAGCTGAAGCCTAATTCGAGGAAAAGCGTTAGGCAGCTGGAGTATGCAAGCATCATCGGGAGCTTGATATACACTACTACTGCCACTAGGCCTGACATAGCTTTCTCCATAGAATGCTGAGTCGGTTCACGAGAAACCTAGGTGTTGAGCATTGGAAAGCTGTGAAATGGGTAATAAGATATCTCAAGAAGACTCAGACATATGCACTATACTACAGCGAAGATTTGTCGGTAGTAGAAGGCTTCAGTCATGCGAACTGGTGCTCAGAGGCGGAAAGCGAGAGATCCACAGGTAGATTCATTTTCACAATGGATGGAGCTGTTATATCGTGAAAGTCAAAGAAGTAGACTACGCACTTGTTAACCCAATGATCTAACTATGTTTTCGATTGTGGTTATTTGGTTAAGTTTAACATAATATCACTAATATTATGCATCTCTATAGCATTGTTACTTAAACTTTGCATAGTCCTAATGTGATTTATCTTATCATACTTGCTACATGTATATTGCTTGGTTCGCTAACATGT
>JANAVB010040016.1:327696-357815 GCA_029216955.1 Iris pallida | reverse complement strand
GGGTTATCCATAGAGAAGCTGGCAGAGCTTTATATGAAGCAGTTAGTCAGGCTACACGGGGTTCCAGTGAGTATCGTGTCAGACCATGACAGCAGGTTCACATCTTATTTTTGGAGGAGCCTACAGGCCAGTTTGGGAACAACGCTCAAGTTCAGCACTGCTTATCATCCGCAGACGGATGGACAGTCAGAGCGGACCATTCAGACGCTCGAGGATATGCTGCGGACGTGCGTACTAGACTTTGGCGGATCATGGGAGGACCACCTTCATCTCGTGGAGTTCTCCTATAACAACAGCTACCAAGCTAGTATCGAGATGTCCCTTTTTGAGGCGTTGTATGGTCGGAGGTGTCGAACCCCGCTGTCTTGGGATGATGTGGGAGAGCGTGCACTATTGGGACCAAAGATGGTAGTAGATGCTGCGGAGAATGTCAAGATGATTAGAGAGCAGCTTCGCGTGGCTCAAGACAGGCAGAAGCACTGGGCCGACAGTCACCGTAGACCGTTAGAGTTTGAGGTCGATGACTTGGTGTTTTTGAAAATTTCTCCGACACGTGGCACTAACCGTTTCGGTAAAGGCGGCAAACTCAGCCCACGTTTCATTGGGCCGTTTGAGATCTTCGAAAAAATCGGTGCAGTAGCATACCGATTATCCTTACCGTCTGCACTGGAAGGAGTGCACAACGTGTTCCACGTATCCCAGCTGCGACGATACGTGGCGGACCCCAGTCGTGTCTTGGACCATTCGGAGATCGAGGTGGGACCGAGTCTCAGTTACCAGGAGCAGCCCGTGGAGATCTTGGACCGCAGAGAGAAGGTGCTAAGGAATCGAGTGATTCCCTTGGTTCGCATCGCATGGAGACACCACTCTCCAGGCGAGTCCACTTGGGAGAGGGAGGACAAGATGCGCGAACGCTATCCTTTCCTTTTCGAGCCATGAGGTATATTTCTATATCTTGCCTATCCTAAATTTCGAGGACAAAATTTTTCTAAGGAGGGTAGACTTGTGAGCCCCATCTATTATTTTTATTATTATTATTATTATTTATTAATTATTATTTGTTTAAATTCCCCTTTTGTTACTTAGGTACTTAACCTTTTAAAACACATTTTACTAATGCATATAACTGCTATAGTGCAAGGAAAGGTTTATTACAAATGTTTATATTGCAGGGACCATTTTGTAAAGTTGAATTCTTTCACAGTGGATAACCAAATCTCTGTTTTAAATCCTACTAAAACATATAACCTTGTTTGAGTCTAGGTGTTAGTATCCAAAACGGGTTCTCTATAATCCCTATTAAACGACCCCCCCAAAACCCCTTAGCAGAGATCAAATCTCGACTGGACAAATCAGTTCAGATAGAATCCTTTTTGAATAAGGATTTGAAACCCCAGAGATAACTCTACCTATTTTAAATAAACCAACCTCTTTATCCTTTCCCTCCCCTCCTATATACATACGGATTTGAAGATCTTCTGACCCCTGATTCGAGCAAGAGAGAGAGAGATGAAAAACCCTAAGAGAGAGACCCCTGATTTCTGTCGAGCATCAAGGAAAGGAATCAACAGAGGTAAGCTTATTCTCCTTAATTATAGAGCAATGTTGCAATCTCAGATTTCTAGTAGTTTTGACAAACCTAAGGAAATACAAGTAGATCGAGTTTTGACTACACGTTGATCCCTTGAAATCATGTAGAGAATAACCACTGTTTAGGTACCAAAAATTTACCATAACCATTTAGCACCATCTGCCAATCCTGCGATACTCATAGAGTATCAATAGAGAGCAGATACAAGTTGTATGACCCCAACCCGATCAAATCCTAAGGGTCAGGTATCACGTTGATACCTGATACAGAGGACTTGTATCAGGTTTAGAAAACTAGATGACCTGGGTTCTTCGACACACCTTATTTTTGTTCAGTAATAACGTAAACATTAGGTATCGGGTATCAGAGAACACCAAATAATTCAATACTGTTAAACCCAGGTATTCAGGCTTGCAAACCTATACAAATGTGAGTTGGGGGTGCCATCTGGGTGAACCTGGAGAGTACTTTCAAACAAGGGTTATAGCCATATCAGTTGCAGGTATTCTCCTGGGTCGGTTTCTGGATGAACACCATCAGGCAGGACTTGATATCAGGCAAATAAACCATGGTATCATGGAGTTACATTAAACTGGAATCCCAATAATTGGGACACTGTCCTAGTATCAGAGCACGCTGAGTTCTCTATATATCCTGATGATTGTGCGACTTCTTATGCAATAGGATATCGAGTAGAGGGTACCAGCTCCTAACTCGAGACTGTGAATTGATAGGCATGTTGGAAACAGACTATCTTGGGAAATCCTTCATATAAGCATGTATGGGCTCAAAGGGGGTTTCAGGAAATACTAAGAGTCTAGGATAAATACTTATTGAGTTCTTTAACACCCATAGTATTCAATGGTCCAGGTCTAGTTTGGCAATTGCTGACCCAGACATCGAGTCATAGGAAATTACAAGTAGTGACATTAGTGCAACCCTGTGAAGAAACAGAGTTAGCATAAGGTGTGTGCCAAATCAATTGATTGGGGATCACTCGAATCAACCTGGTAGCAGGCTGATGCACCAAGGTTGATTGGTACCTTAGGTATCAAACTCTAGGGATCACCTGATACTAAGCCAGGAGTCTTCCTGATTCCTAATGATAACACAGTGTAACCATATGATATGGGGTCATGTGGGTGAATTTCTATACAACTGTCCTATTTCAATTAAGACTCTGTTATTGAGTTAAAGCTAAGCTTAGACAGTAGTAACCTAAGATGGGGGCTGGGTTCAAATAGAGTGCAGGTTAGACAAAAATAATTTGAGTCTTAACTTGACCTGTTACACCATGTGGTGTCTTGAGAGATATCCACACCTCTCAGAGTACACTGTATACATATACAAGTTGAATAGGGAGTTAAAAAATGGGGATTATGATATAGTAGGATGGTGAACCACGGGCTGAAATTTGACACTTAGAAATCATAAAGGTAGTGTCAAGAACAGGATAGAGATATCATGGGTTAATGGGTATAAACTGGTTAGTCTAGGTAGTAACTCATAAATAGGAAAAACCTTTAATTGGTCTCTTAAGCCAGTTTTCTAATGTTAAATTCCTTGAATAGGTTCCTTGGATCTTGATTTGGACTCTGACCAGTGCCAGCAGTTCAGGACCCCAGGCGAGTACAGTTTGCTGTCTGTTTTCAATATTGAATTTCACTATATCTCATTGATTGGTCATTAATTATGTGAATTTTATTTTATCATAAAACATTGAGTCGGGAACATGAAATACCAAAGATATGTGATCCGACCATAGACAGTGCTTATTTTTTTATGCAAGTAGACCTCGTAGATAGTGCTTATTTTCTGTAAGTAGACATCATAGACAGTGCTTATTTTCTGCAAGTAGACATCGTAGACAGTGCTTATTTTTCTGCAAGTAGATATCGTAGACAGTGCTTATTTTTCATGCAAGTAGACATCGTAGACCGTGCGGTGTAGTGCCCCAGACCGATCACATATCAAAGGTATTTCTAACAGTTGGGAAGGTATTTGTCTACTTTACTTACTATTGATTTACTGTCTTTTCTTACGGCTTTACTATTTATTTTCAAAACTCATGATTGATGTTAACCTTTGTTTATAGTCACTTTCATATATTGGAACTGCATTCAGTGAATTGTACTCATTCCATCCTGACTGGGTAACCAAACAATTTTAGGTGGTTGTGAGGAGGTCGAGTGCCCTGACCAGTATGGCCCATACATGGAGGATTTAGTAGAGACAGATTTTTCTTATCAGGAGGAGTACGTGTAGTGCCCCAAAATTCGTGATACATATTTTATACGTGTTCGTTTTTCTGACCCATATTTCTCATTTTCTTTGATTAGTTAGTTGTGGTTTATTTTCATATTTAGCATTGTGGTTTAGTTGTCATTTATCGTTCATGGATTAATTTTGATTAATGGAGCTTGGTTTATTGAGTATTTCATGGTTCATCATGGCATTGCATCGGCTTGGTTTGGTTCGGTTTAGTAGGTTTAGCTTGGTTGGGTTTTATGTGAACCAAACCACTCCCACCTACCACCACCTTCATTTATATCCCACTCTCTTTTCTCTCTCTTCATTCATCATCTTCTTCTCCTCCATTACTATCTTCACCTACCAGAGAGAGGGAGAGAGGGGTCTAGGCAAGTGCAACTTGCTTCATGAAGGAACCCAAATTTTATTGTTCTATTCTCTTCCTTGCAGCATTATAACACTCTTTGATACTTAGCATTTTTGATTTCCATGGCTAGATTCTTGTAGATCTAACATTATTGCATTTTCGAATTTCTTGGGTTTTGATCAACTTAATCTTGTTATTTTTAGGTTTTGATGGTTCCATGTTGTAGAGTATTTCATTCTGCACCATTTTGACCTATGGAAGTTCAGATTTGGGCTCCGGATGATAGAGCTATGTAGCTTGGAAGCCATGGCTTAGGGTGTACTTCTTCTCGGAAATTTGAAGAAGAAGCACAGTTCCGAGCCGCATGGTAGCACTTGACCGCATGAACATTCATACGGCAAGTCAGTTCCAACCGCATACACTATTGCCTTGACTTGACCGCATGACAAGTTCATGCGGCAAGTGATCCTCTAGCCGCATGAGAATTTCCCTGCCGCATGATTGACCGGCCATATATTTACCAACTCGTTCTGAGCCGCATAGGCTTGAGCAGTACCCCAGTCACTGCTAGCCGCATAAACCCGCTGGACCCCAGCCGCATAAGACTCCGCTTCTCTTGAGCCGCATAGGTCTTGTTTCCCGCTGGCCGCATGAGAACTTCTTCCCCAGAGCCGCATGTGTGCCCGCTCATTCGAGCCGCATAGGCTTCTGAGTCCGGGCCGCATGAACCGATTTATTCTAACCGCATATGCTCACCACCCTTCCCTGGCCGCATGAGCTCCTAACTGAGCCGCATGCACCCCCTTCATCTCCTGGCCGCATAGGCTCATGACCAGTCTGGTCGCATAAGGCTTTGCATCTTCAGCTGCATGAAGTCTTCTATATTCTGCCGCATGGACCCTCATCTCTGCGAGCCGTATGAACCCATCCCGCCAGCCGCATGAATACCCTTCCCTATGAGCCGCATGCGCCCTTGACTGAACCTAGCCGCATGCGCCCTTGTTCCCTAGCCGCATGCGCCTGACCCTATTCTGCCGCATGGGCTGTTCTCTTCCAGCCGCATGAGATCATTCCTGGCCGCATATTCCTTAGCCGCATGGCTCTCCTATAGCCCTGTGTATTGATATTTTATTAGATATTTTACGTCCATTTTATATCCTTACGCCTTTTGTCATGAACTTGATAATCACGAATTTACTTGATATGTTTAGAAGTAATAATTGAACATGACATGATAGTGGCTCGTCATGGTGCACTCCTGACATGATAACTAGACTTGATAATTTGACCTGCTACACATGATACGACAGTGACCCGTAGTGGTGCACTCTTGACAAGTACCCTGACAATGCTTGATAGTGGCCCGTCGTGGCGCACTCTTGATAAGTAATAATGATAATAATAGTGGCCCGTCGTGGCGCACTCTTGACAAATTAATTCATTGGCCTGGACACCGTGGTTGTTGTATTGATTGTGCTTGTATAAACTACTAGTCCTGTTGTGTCTTGCATCATGTCTAGGGCATGATCCCTGAGTACCACGGTCAGGGATTCATACTGAATCTGGCTAGGTTAATGACTAGATTGATCAAATAGTTCATGGAGAATTTTCCAGTTACCTGTTGCCCCTTTGGTCCCGGCCTTATATATATATACATGGGATTTGTTGCTATCCGTCGAGATGAGCGCACTTCCAGCCCGCCGTCGAGTGTGGTACCTTAGGACACATGTATCTTACTACAGTGTGTCTGCTATATCAAGCTATCTTTTTTTTTCTTGCTGGGATCACTCAGGTAGTAACAAACAGGTAACCGGACTTAGAATTCTCATTGCATCTTGCTAGTAACTAGGCCTGTGATAACCCAAGTTAGTTAAAGTAGCAAGCCGTATTTATTGCTTGGCCGTGATTGTTGGATGAGGTATAATCTGTCTAGTCTTGTCTTGATCATGTACAAGATTATTATATGACCAGATTTCTTATATTTATCTTGCCGATAAATGGTGGGAGAAACCAAGTTCTGTTCATACGAAGGGTTACAACCCCGGTCCTTGTTTGGTTTACGGGTTGTAACCTGGTTATTTGAACAGTCCCATGGTTATCTCATCGTATATCATCCTGTCATGTTTTTTTCCATATGATTTGTCTTTTATCGATTCTGTATAAGATTATTTTTTTATATTCACCTGTCATACTTTTCTTAAATTACTGTCTCTTATTATGTAATTATATTATTGTGCTAATTGCTGGTTTTAGTTCCTAAGTGAAGCCTCCTTTGTGGCACTTGCTCTTTCTGGGGTCTGACCCAGCTGGTTTTGTATGGCCAGATACCGGAGCAGCAGCAAAGGATCTACCTGCTTTCCAGCCCGATGGTGACCGCCAGGCGTAACCAGGACAACGAGTGGGTTCTCTTTTTTGTTCTCCCACTCTATTGTAAAATTATTCTTTTGAGGCGTTTAGCCGACGAACAAGTGTTAGCTCGTGCACATTTTACTTACTGTTTGCCTACGGGCTGTAATCATGATTGACAACTCGAGGTTGATCATGTATAACTTAACTCTTGCTAGTCCTTATATTTTGTACGACTAGCTTCATGATCATCTGGATATGTAATGTTTGGGACGCCTTACAATTGTACATGTGGTGATCTGATATCTTGTGATTATTTTTAGTTGGTTGAGATTGAGACAATAGGATAATTATGACCTTAAGAGACTGATGGCTTGTAGATAAACCCTCAGATATCTAGACAGCCGTGACCGTATGGTGAGATGGATTCAAATTCATTATACGTAGCTGGCTATGTCTGCCCCCGCTCTCCAGTATTCTGGTTCTGGGGCGTGACAGTACGCAGCGTCTGATCCTGCTGCGTTTGCTTAGTTTCATTTTAGTTAGAGCTGAGACTGTATTGGATTTTGAGTTGATGTTGAGACTTGTAGTGGAGATATCATTGATTTTATATTTATACATTTCCTTTGAGATGGATATTTATTTCACTTTCTAGTTATTGAGCTGTGACTTTGAGTTGTGGTTGTCCCATATGAGAATTATATTATTGCGTGGTTGTTCATCATATTGTTACAGCGTTCTACCGCCAACTCTGCAGCATAGGCTGGGCGTGTTCACGTTTCATGCCCAATTATTGGGTGCGGGTCGTGCTAGATTAGCTACCTTTGGCCTCGACTCTTAGGAGTGATCGGGAGACTAGTCTAGTAGACTTACTATAGAATTCATGTTTAGAACTTGAATTGTAATAATTTGAGACTTGACTTGTTTTTAGTTGTTTTGAGATATTATCATTTATTAGTTTTTATTTGTTTTCTTTAAGTTATAGAATTTTGTGTTATCCCATCGTGCTTAGACTGTGATTGAGTTATATTATTTCTATACTTGTCCTCCGTTCGGAGTTCAGATTTAAGATAAGTACATTATATAATTGCGTGAGTTATTTTAGATAGTGACCTAGAACATCGTTCTACCATCGATTCTGTGACGTAGGCTAGGCGTTGTTATGCACTTGTACCCTTACACTGGGTGTCGGTCATGACATAATGCATGATGGATAGTTACTATAGGGAACACGCATGTCCATATAAATGGAGATATGTGGGAGATTGTTGTTAGTTTTAGCCTTTGCACTTAAAATAATAGTCCCACATTGCCTGGACCAAATGAGTGGTATCTCTATATATAGCTTTGCTTGTATGAGGGAGAAGCAGAGGCATATGGGTGTGCCATGTGGGGGTGTTCTTCTTGTGGAAAAAAGGCTAACTCAACAAATGAAGCATTAATGCTTTTTGATGCTCTTGGAATTAATTTCCTTTGGAGTTAAGCCCCGTTGGGCTTAGCGACTCGGACCCGGACTCAGGATCATGAGGTGTAATTTGGTATTTTGTTGGTGCACTTTGCACTTTGCACTTAGCACGTCAGCATCATCGCAAGGCGCATAGTGCGCTTAAGTTGTGCGAGCCTCTACATAGCCGTTCGCGTGCCTGTACGCGCTGCCCTATTGTACGACCAAATGGTGCGCCAGTTGGCGTAACCAGATGGCGTGGCCTAATCGCATGGCCAGATGTTGTGCCAGTTGGCGTGGCCAGATGGTGTTGCCCGATGGCGCGGTAGTTGGCGCTGTAGTTGGCGTGACCAGATGGCACAGCCTGATCAAAGTACCAAAATACTTGACACTTGGGTGTTTGCGCACAGTACGTGCAGTACGCGTTATACGCAAGTACATGCGAGCATAATTGACGCAAGTGGCATAGGTCGTACAGATGGCGCGTGCTATGCGCCAATTGGCGCAGTTGTGTCTGTGCACAATTTGAACGGTTACGAAATATTCTGGGACAATTTTTTTCACGTCCCGAACGTTTCGTATACTGGGCGGTTACTACGCACGCCTATGTATGGTTCTCTTCTCTCTCTCTCAAGACACAGTTAATAATTTCTTTACAAAATTTTTCCAGAGTTAAGTGCAAAGAAGAGAGAAACAAAACGATTACGTGCCATCCGAGGAGTCAGTAGAGCAGAGTGTTCCAAAGTTCTTCGTCGAACTTGCTGGTTCCTGGAAGCTGATCGTGTGGGGCGAATCTAGCTTTGAGCGCCGGTGATCATTCACCCCAGCAGGCTGCTTCCTCATTCCGTCCATTTTATCTTCTGTTCATCCAATTGCAACTCATTCTGAACGAGTACATTTCTGATCTAATCAGAAGCTATTAGTGGAATTTTTTTCAGAATCCTTAGGGATCTCTGTCGAAGTGTTATAATTGATTTCGTTTTCTCAGAATCCTTGGGGATCCCTATCATGTACCTTCGTCGAAGTGTTGCATAAATCAGTTTTTCATTGAAAAATCATGCCCCGGGACTAATAGGGTTTACCCATCACTAGTAAAGTTTTGGCAGTGAAAAGTATACTCCACAGAATTAAAAATTCAATCTAAGGCCTCATTTGGTTTGCGGAAATGAAATAAAAGGAAAATAATTATGATATTTTCTTTCCTTTTAAAAATTGTAATTATAATCAATTTTCTTTCCGGTATCAAATTTATTTTCGGTGTTTGAAAAAACCGAAAAAATTGGGAAGGAAAGTGAATCCTTAGAGGAGAAAAATGAATCATTGGGTTGGTCAGAGGAACCACTTTCCTCCATATTTTTTCTCCTCTTGAAAATCAAATTCATTTCCTCCTCATTTCTTTTGTCATCCAAACAAAGAAAATGAATCACTTTCCTTTTCCAAGGCTCAAATTCTGCGAACCAAACGTGGCCTAACAATCAAAAAAAAATTCAATGCTGATACACTAGCTTAATTACTCCTTATATATATATATATATATATATATATATATGGGAGCGGATCAAAAGCCCCCCTTAGAAAACTCCCTAAAAACCCCCTCATTCTAATTCGTAATATTAATGTTAATGTTAATATTAATTTTTTTTTATTTTTATATTAATGTTAATGTTAATGTTAATGTTAATGTTAATATTAATGTTAATGGTAATGCTAATATTAATTTTGATGTTAAATTTAATGTTAATTTTAGTATTTAATGTTAATATTAACATTAAATTACGAATTATAGTGAGGGGGTTTTCTAAGGGGGACTTTTGATCCGCTTCCTATATATATATATATATATATATATATTTTTTTGATCCGCTTCCTATATATTTTATATATATATATATATATATATATATATATATATATATATATATATATAGTCTCTCTCTCTCTCTCTCTCTCTCTCTCTCTCTCTCTCTATATATATATATATATAGAGAGAGAGAGAGAGAGAGACTATATATATATATATATATAAATATATATAAATATAGAGACTATATATATATAAAAAAAAATATATATATATATTTATATAAAAATATATATATATATATATATATTATATATATATATATATATATATATATATATATATATATATATATATATATATACGGGAAAATGCGCCTGTGGTCGACCTCAGGGCCTCTCCCTGCGGTCGCGCGAACGCGGGCCGTTGGATTGAATCCAACGGTTCAAAAAGTTCAGGGAAAAGAACAAAAAAAAGGGGGGGAGGCGCAGCTCTTCTCCAACAAGAAAGAGAGAAAGAAAGAGCTCGTCTCAAACAAGAAAGAGAGAACGAAAGGATCTCCTCTCCAGGAAAGAAAGGGCCGCGCGATCATTCCTCTCCAGGAAAGAAGACCCGACTCCACCGCCGGCCAACAGGTCGACCTTCTTCCTCTCTCTTGCCTCTTCGATTTCACTTCTCACCTCTGAATATCATTTCAGATCCTAAAATTTAATTTGAGATCCTAAAATTTGAGATCCTCTTCGATCCTAGTTAATTTCAGATCCTAAAATTTAATTTTCTAGGGTTTGATGTTTGATATTCTCAAAAATTTAGATAATTTCAGTTCCTATTTAATTTTTTAGGGTTAGTTGAAAAGTAAATCAGCTAACTGTAACAATCCTTAGACAAACTATTCTGAAGAGCTCATAAATGCTGGGAATTCAATTGCTGTAGAGTTCCCTATATTTACTTCAGGTCATTTTTGGTAATATGAATTAGTATTCACTGAATTGATCCAATTCATAATGTTAGGTTAACATGAAAAATTGGAAATTGCTAGGGAATCTCTATTTCCACTTCTGTATATAGATATGGGATATTGAAAAGTTTGTATTCAATGGATTGGATGTGTTATACTGTGTCCTCGGTTAATTCACCTGCCAAACTAAGAAGGTGGGCTATTGCTTATTTGTTGTCTGCTTATTAATAATTGATGTTTTCATGTTTTGGTAAATGATGTTTGATATTCTCAAAAATTTAGTTAATAAATGATGTATAATTTTTTAAGGGTTTGATGTTTTCATGTTTTGTATGTTTGATGTTTTGATTAATAATTTTTTAAGAAGGTGGGCTATTGCTTATTTGTTGTCTGCTTATTAATAATTGATGTTTTCATGTTTTGGTAAATATCATTGCTTTTTTATTTGTTTTTATTTCAGAAGATGGAAGAGAGCGAACCATTTATGCATGATCACGCGATACCAAATGAGAATGAAGAACAAGATACTGCAACTAACGTAGATGGAGTGGATAGTCATAGTATTTTTGAAATTGAAAAGGGAATACCACATGTTGGAATGCAATTTCCTACAGCAGAAGAGGCGTGGGACTTTTATAACGTATACGCAGAAAGGGAAGGTTTTTCTATTCGAAGGTCATCCACTGCAAAGGGAAAAGATGGTAATATCACGAGGAGGCTTTATGTTTGCAACAAAGAAGGGTTCAAAAGTTTAACTGATAAGAGAGAGGTAGGGAGAGAAGTAAACCGACGGAAAAATGAGAGAGAAGGTTGTATGGCTCGAATGAAAGTTCATAGAATCTCCAATGGAGTGTGGGGCATCAAATCCTTTCATGATGTTCATAATCATGAGTTGATTAAAACCCCTTCGAAGATCCATTTGTTGCGGTCACACAAAAGATCGCACATGGATGTAACTTGTAGGAATTTAGTTGATCAGTTTCGTGGATGTGGGGTTGGACCTTCAAAGATTGCAAGGATTTTAAATGCCACGAGTAGTAGTAATGTCAATATTACTACACAACAGTGCATCGATCATTTGAAAGTAAAAAGAAAGAACAATATCGGGAAGGAGTGCACTAGAGTACTTCAACAATTTCTGACAAGACAAGCTACAGACTCTCAGTTTTATTATGCTATGGAGCATGATGAGGAAAATGTTTGTAGAAGTATATTTTGGGCAGATGGAAGAGCGAGGACATCATATCTCCAGTTTGGAGATGTTGTTGTGTTTGATGTCACGTATAAGACAAACCATTTTTTGTTACCTTTTGCAACCGTTTACTGGTGTAAATCATCATAAACAGTCTATCTTATTTGGATGTGCTCTTCTTGCTGACGAGAAGGAGGATACCTTTGTTTGGTTATTTGAAAATTGGTTGACATGTATGTGGGGTAAAGCACCAGGAGCTATCATCACTGATCAAGACCCAGCAATATGCAATGCAATCAAAAGAGTTTTTCCAAATACAAGGCACAGGTATTGCATATGGCATATTAGTCTTCATGAAAATGAGCATCTCCGTTCCTTGCGTTCGGCTTATAATCCTGAATTTGATGAAGACTATGTAAATTGGTCTAAGAAAAGTCAAAGTGTTGAAGAGGCCGAGAGTTGTTGGGTGATCTTAAAGGAGAAGTACCAAAAAGAATTTTCAGAACCAATGACAGACAAACAAAAAAATGAAGTGAAAGCTTGGAAGTGGTTGCATACGATGCATGAGAAAGCACGTCATTGGATTAAGGCGTACCTAAAGGATACTTTCTTTGCAGGTATGAAAATTTTGATCTGCTGGTCATATTTTTACAATTATATATATTTGAACTCAAACTAATCATATGGTGTTATTTGCTTTTTGTGTGTAGGCATGGCGTCCAGCCAAAGGAGTGAAAGCATGAACTCGTTTTTTGATGGTTACGTAAACTCCATGACTCCACTATACGAGTTCATTGATCAATACGATAAAGCCGTACATTTTCAAAGAAACAAAGAGGAGAAAGAAGACACTTTTTGTATGAGAAACAAACCAGAATTACGTGGCATGCATGAGTTAGAGGTTCATGCTGCGAAGGTTTATACCAGGAACGTATTCTCTATCTTTCAGACTCGGTTCAAAGATACATTATACTGTCGGCATGAAAGAGTGTGCATTGAAGGAGATACGACCACATATAATGTCCAAATGAGGATTGACGGAAAGAGTTACTTGCATTCTGTTCGATGCAATGTATCTATGGGAGAATTTACGTGTACATGTGCAAGGTTTGAGACTGAAGGGCTACTATGCACACAAATTTTATATATCATGAAGCAAAAGTTTGATATGCAAGCCATCCCTGAGAGATATATTTTGCCTAGATGGACACTCAATGCAAGACATAGCATCATGAGTATGGGATCCTCTTCGTCTAGCGCAGTCAATGCAATACGTCCCAGTCAACTTACTCCACTTCAAACTTGGAGCCTTCGTGCAGCATTTGATAAAGTCCTCGAGGTTGTTAGCAGAGATCCTCTTCTTTATGACGTTGTCAATGGGTGGTCCAATAGTTTTCTGGATCAACATCGATTAAAAGACAAAGCACAAACTAGCTCTGAGGATCCAAGCACTCAGGTGGGGTCCAATGCGCCGACAGTATGTGGATTGGGATTAAATGATGTAACTATTCATGATCCTACAAAGGCAAGAACTAAAGGCCGACCACGAGCAGCATCAAGAATTCAGTCAGGAATACAAGTATCACAAGATCAAAGTCAATCAAGAAAAAGAACTTGTAGTGTTTGTGGAGAAAAGGGCCATGACATGAGAACTTGTCGTATGAACATGGGCACCAATGGTAGAAATAAGGTATAGTTGCTCAATTCTACATGTTTTTATATCTCTATAATTTATTTTAACATCATTGTTCTTTATTTTCTGTAGGAGCTAGAAGCAACAGATGATGTTTCTTTACATCCGCTTTAGGAGATGAGTTGGTATCGATGTAATGAATCACTTTTTTTCATGTATTTCTTGTCTTCTCAATTACTTCTGAAGTCTCAGTTTGGAAGAGCC
Organism: Iris pallida; assembly: GCA_029216955.1. Lineage (NCBI taxonomy): Eukaryota > Viridiplantae > Streptophyta > Magnoliopsida > Asparagales > Iridaceae > Iris > Iris pallida. Next base: position 343,969 of record JANAVB010040016.1, on the reverse strand, counting down.
TGGTTGCAGTTTCAGTTTGGAAAAGAAGTCTCAGTTTGGAAGTCTCAGTTTGGAAGAGCCTGCTTGCTGCTGGAAGAGAAGTCTCAGTTTGGACAATAGGTGGCTGAAGTCTCAGTTTGGAGAGCCTCTTTTTCCAGTTTTCCTTCTTTTTTTCAGCACATGTTTCTCCAGTTTTCCTTCTTTTTTTCCCCTTTCTGTGAGTACAAAACTTTATTCCATCATGTTAAATTAGTGTTATATCTTTTATGTCATATTTCACAATGTTAAATTAGTGTTATATCTTTTTGCAGCACATGTTTCTCCAGTTTCTCCAGTTTTCCTTCTTTTTTTCCCCTTTCTGTGAGTACAAAACTTTATTCCATTGAGTACAAAACTTTTATTCATGTTTTTAGCTAAGTGATGTTGAAAAGAATTACATGTTTCCTGTGATATTCCATCATGTTAAATTAGTGTTATATCTTTTATGTCATATTTCACAACCAAAAGCTAACACCAGAGGGAGCTTGGCATATTAGCAGATTTATCAAAAGAAACTGGCATTGATTTTGAAACTACTGCTCTTTGTTGCATCATTTCTTACCTATTTATTTGTATTTCCTCGTATTTTGATCTTTTACAGATTGTGTAAGACAAAATGGTTGCAAATGGAGAAGCATCACAGAGGGGAAGTGCTGCAGCTGCTGCTAGTTTACGGAGGAGGCAGACTGGTGGTGCTGGTGGTGGTGGAGGCGGTGCTGCAGCTGGAGGTGGAGGAGCCAACACTATTTGGTTTTATTCCTGTTGTGGCCCTTCTTCATGTCTTTGGGAAGCTCTATTTGGTTAAGCAGTGAGCTTTAGAGAATATAGTCTTTGTATTTTGGTATTAGAGATCTGGGTCTGTGTTGTGTATAAGAGATGGAGGTCAATTTGCTTGCTGTAACATAGTCTTTGTATTTTGGTATTAGAGATCTGGGTCTGTGTTGGATCCTTTTTCTTAATTGTGATTCCGGTCATTTATAAGGGCACATCTTAATTGCTTTCTGTATCTTCTTTTGTTCAGCTTCTCTATGTATTCTTCACTGTCTGGCTAATGTGATGCCCAGTTATCAAATGTATTCTTTTTTGCTAATGTGATGCCCAGTTTTTGGAACATAAAACTGCATGATATATATGTAGCCTTTTGGCCTATATTTCCATGTTTATTAGCTCCATCAGCCTCATACTTGGCTTTTTTTACATACTTGCTTTGATAGTCACTTTAGATCTAAAGAATGCACTCTCTGTAATCTTTTACTTTGAAATGTCAGAGAGAACAACAATTTCCCATTTGTATGTTCATCGTGGTATGATTGTTGTTGTTGGACTCTACTTCATTTGACAGCTAATTCCTTGCTTAGTGAAGCTTGATGCATAAGTCTAGAAATGTACACTGCATTATTGATTATTGATATGCAGAGCAACATGTCTGGGACCAAAAACTCTGATTCTCACTGAACTTTTTCCAAGAGTAATAATGTTTGTGTGAACTGAATTTACCCTTATTCTTAATCAGGTTTGCTACTAAATTCAGTAATGCTAATACCTATTTTGTACTCACCTGATAATAGATTGCATGGATAACTTGCTAATACCTATTTTGTTCTCACCTGAATTTACTGCATATTCAATTACTTAAAATGGAAGTGCAAGTTTTCAACTTCTCTCATTATTTCATATTTCTATCCAAATTGTCCAGCCAAAAGATTAGCTCTCTCACTAGCAAGTTTAAGATAAATGACATCAACTTCTTCCCTGGGACTATGCAGCAATTGTTGATGATAATCCAATACTGCTTTCTGCTTCATGAGGGTATATTTTTTCACACAATTTTTACAGTATTCAACTGTTTCAACACAAATAAGCAGCATTCAACATAAAAAAATCCACACAAATTTTCACCATCCAACATTCAATAATTTCATATGTAATCAAAATATACCCAAAATTCACAAAATTTGCATCCAAATTCAACTGTTTCATATGAAGCCTAAATATAGGCAAAATTCACATAATATAGCCATTACTTACTAATGTCCTACATACTAGTGTAACAATCACATTTCCATGCAAAATCCCATCTGACTGTAACTACCACATTACCCAAAAGCAATTTCCACTTCACCATCAGTTTTTAACCTCAAGCTCTCCTTTCTTTACTGTCCCCATCAGTTTTTAACCTCAAACTGCAAATATATGCATGAAAGATGATCTATATCCATACAGACACTAATTATCCAGCAGGATGCCAATATTTCTCCTTTGAAAGCTTGTTACTGATGCCATAGTTTCTAAACAAAAACTAAGCAACTTGTATAAGCAATACATAGTACAAAAAATAATTGGATGAGCAGAAAAACAGGAAGAGTTAAATGTTTTATAAACCCACTGCCGAAGACTTGGAGTTACATTGAGATATGTTTGAAATTGATATTACATTGAGATAAGATAAGCCAAGACAACTAGAGTAAAAAGTAACCCCTCCACAACAATGGTCACCACGACACCTGTTACACATCCATAAACGAAAGATGTGTTAAAAAATTCAGGCCGCCTTTCTACATTTGTATGCCCTACAATTTCCCGTTCACTGATATCCCCTCTGGCATCATGTCTCGTCGCACCATGATTTGACGACTCTCCTACGTGAACCGATGCTCCCAATCTTTGACGTTGACCCACGCCTGCGAACATGTCTCGACCCCCCCGATCTGGACGAATTGGATTGGATTGCCCGTTCCAACACTCCATAGCCTCTTCATACGTGTTGAAGCCGTGATACACCGCATTACGATATCCATAAACCTGTGCTTTGCATTCTTCCCATGTCAAATAAATGCCGCATTGCCTACCACTCTTCACAACGTAATAATTTTTTCCCATTTCAAACTACAAAATATGATCAAAAAATTATGATAAGCATTATTAATCAAAACATCAAACATACAAAACATCAAAACATGAAAACATCAAACCCTTAAAAAATTATACATCATTTATTAACTAAATTTTTGAGAATATCAAACATCATTTACCAAAACATGAAAACATCAATTATTAATAAGCAGACAACAAATAAGCAATAGCCCACCTTCTTAGTTTGGCAGGTGAATTAACCGAGGACACAGTATAACACATCCAATCCATTGAATACAAACTTTTCAATATCCCATATCTATATACAGAAGTGGAAATAGAGATTCCCTAGCAATTTCCAATTTTTCATGTTAACCTAACATTATGAATTGGATCAATTCAGTGAATACTAATTCATATTACCAAAAATGACCTGAAGTAAATATAGGGAACTCTACAGCAATTGAATTCCCAGCATTTATGAGCTCTTCAGAATAGTTTGTCTAAGGATTGTTACAGTTAGCTGATTTACTTTTCAACTAACCCTAAAAAATTAAATAGGAACTGAAATTATCTAAATTTTTGAGAATATCAAACATCAAACCCTACAAAATTAAATTTTAGGATCTGAAATTAACTAGGATCGAAGAGGATCTCAAATTTTAGGATCTCAAATTAAATTTTAGGATCTGAAATGATATTCAGAGGTGAGAAGTGAAATCGAAGAGGCAAGAGAGAGGAAGAAGGTCGACTTGTTGGCCGGCGGTGGAGTCGGGTCTTCTTTCCTGGAGAGGAATGATCGCGCGGCCCTTTCTTTCCTGGAGAGGAGATCCTTTCGTTCTCTCTTTCTTGTTTGAGACGAGCTCTTTCTTTCTCTCTTTCTTGTTGGAGAAGAGCTGCGCCTCCCCCCCTTTTTTTTGTTCTTTTCCCTGAACTTTTTGAACCGTTGGATTCAATCCAACGGCCCGCGTTCGCGCGACCGCAGGGAGAGGCCCTGAGGTCGACCACAGGCGCATTTTCCCGATATATATATATATATAGATATATATATATATATATATATATATATATATATATATATATATATATATATATATATATACTAGTCTACATGTACGTGCTCTGCACATATTCTAATTAGAATATCACAAAGTCAGCTACCATGTTTTTTAGGTGACTATTCATGTGTGGTCTGAAAATTTATTTTATTTGTAAATGTTCTATTCAGAATAATAACATTTGGAAATGGTAAGGACAGAGAAATTTATTACCATTGGAACGTGAAGAGTTGTATGGAAGGAAGAGACTTATAGCATACAAATCTTATTACTTTGACCATTAAACATAAATGACATGCAAGTTGACGTAATAAAATCATGTTTATAAAATACTCAAGGGTATTTTAGGAAAACAAAAATTTCACCACCAAGTTTTCCTATATTATATATATATATATATATATATATATATATATATATATATATATATATATATATATATATATATATATATATTGGAAGAGGTAAGAGGTAAAATAAAAATAAAATATATATATAGATATATATATATATATATATATATATATATATATATATATATATATATATATATATTGGAAGAGGTAAATGTGTTACAGACTCCTGGTCAAAAGGCCTACAAACTCGGCCCGAATGTCACACTCCCAGTCCGAAGGCCCGCATCTACACCACACTCGTATCGCACCTGCATCGTACTGCACCCCCAACCGGCCGGTACTCTGGTTGCTCTCAAATTAATACCTTCACATGGAATTAAATGTGTTCTCCCCGTTGCTCGAATGCTCACTCAAACCACTTGGCATAAAAACAAGGTATATGGCTATGATATTATGGTAATTTAGTCGAACGCTCCCACTGGGAATTGAAGTCGTGACCATTTGGACCGCATGCGTTACCACTACCACTGGACTCCACATGCCTCACCACTACCACTAGGTTATGGGTCATTAGCTCTCTCTCTCTCTCTCTCTCTCTCTCTCTCTCTCTCTATATATATATATATATATATATATATATATATATATATATATATATTCCTTCCAATATAAAAAAATATATATATATATATATTCCTTCCAATAGATATATATATATATATATATATATATATATATATATATTTATGTATATATATTTTAAATATATATATTCCTTCCAAAGAGCTGAACTGAACCACGTAGCATTACTCTTACAGCCATGATTGAACACAACAACCATTATGCCGGGACCAATCGCCAGCAGCTTTGTGAAGTCCAAATCATATTCACAGTTTCTGTCTCTCCTTCAAAACAAAGGTATATATGGCCATGATATCATGCAAGAGCTTGTTGTCCAGGAACAAACTGGTGACGACCTTAGGCAATTTGTTTCATTTTCTTTCAAATACTGTGCTTCAACAGAAATGTATATATATATATAGTAATTGTTGCGAGACATTTTCTTTTCTCCAACAGAAAACATTATAACATAAACAGATTTCACATTGATTTGATCACTGCCAACCTTATTAGTTCCTAATAAAATTGAGCGCCGCATCTTCCTCACCATAACAAGATACCATACAGGATCCACTCATAATTTGATATATATAGTGAAATGAAATGAAGGTGAAGAAATTTACCCATTTGTCTATTGTGTCATAATTAGGCGTTATATTTGATTTATTATGTTTCTTCTCGTCAAAATCATATGTTGGCTGAGAAGGCATTTGCAAACGGTTATAAAAGTTATTAAAATTATTCATAACGACTTTTTACTTTGAGAATACCATCGGGGGGAATTTTACTAACGGTGTTGTTCCTAACTGTTTTCTACCATTACAAACTTTCATTAACTTTTCATTCGCAACGATTTTTTACGGCCACAAAATTTTTATTTCCGACAATTTTTTATACCTTTATGAATGGATAAAAAATATTAAAAAAATTTGTGGCTCTATTGAGCTTTTTACTCTAAATTATCAACCAATATTTACTATGAAAGCACAATTTACACAAGGCAATTCGTACAAACATATTCAATGTTTAAAAAAACCACTAGTTGCAGGGAACAGATCTGCTGTCCCAATTATCTTGATCCAATTCTGTCCCCCTCTCTATCATGAGGGCCATGGGAGTAGATAAGTGGATGGTGGTTCACATGTAATAGAGAGGGGGACAGAATTGGAACAAAATAAATGGGACAACAGATCTGCTCCCTGGTTGCATTTATAAATAAACATATTAACACATTACAATTATTCTTCATAAATGGTATCAAACCATATGCATTACATAAGGGTGGCCCTATCATCAATTGCACTAATGTCTTCAGCCTGACCTATTCTAGAATTTTGACAGTCACTACTTCCATCATAAATGATAAATGAGGTTGCTGCTATTAGAGAGGATATATTCACCCATTGACGTACACATGTACATTTAGAACGATATGGGGACGGGACGGAGAGATGGGCATCACCTGTTGTTTACAATATTGCGATACTTGCTCAAGTGCCTGCTCCTTGATCTCAATTGCCCATCCCTCTCTATGACAGATGGGACACCCGTATTTGATGAGGTCCTCGTTCACGAACTTGTACATCCCCATTAAGATGGTATAGTCGACAATCTCCGGTCAAGCTTCGAAGTAGAAGACCATCCTCTTTCCGCTCCTAGCTGGACCTAGAATCAAAATTTTAGGGTTTGAAGAGAAATATTGAAAATTAGGGTTTGGTCTTGCTCAAATTCTAGGAGTTGAGCAAAAATTTGTGGACAAGTCAAGAGAAGTTTCTTGATTGGAGAAAAAGAGGAGGGATAATAAGCTCAACAAAATTACTGCACAATTAAATGTTGGTTTTAATATTATACTAAATTTTGGTAATGACCAGCCGATCGGGTGAGGTGTGGAGAAGTCGCTCCTCCACTTAGCCTCGGTGGCGTACGGGACGAGGAGGCATCAACGGCCGGTCGCAGCCATCAGAAGAAGAAAGAAACCCTAGATCTGGAAGGAAAGCACGGAGATGGGTCCGATCTAGGTGGATCGAGAAACCCATGTTTTGAAGAGGACTGTTAAGTACCTGTTCGAAACGACGGTTTCCTTATACTTCCTATGGAGGCAGATAGAGGTTGTCGAGGCAGAGAGGAGAGAATCTCCAAAGTAGTTAAAGAGAAGGAGATGAGGAGGAGATGGGTTTTGTTTTTCTGATGGGGGAAGAGAAAAGTGAGCGTGGTTTTTTTTTTCCATTTGAGAAAAGTAGCGGGTTGTGGGTTGGAAAAATAGATTGTTTCCTTCTTTTGATTACGCTCGTGTATAAAAACGTTATAAATGTATGAACAATATATAACACTTATACATAAAAAGCATTATAATAGACCCTAAAACTCTTCCAAACCCTCGTATTAAAGGGTGTTCTAGAAACTTTATAACACTTATATATAAACTGTTATAATAATTTTTTTGCAAGCGTTATGAGAAAGGTAGTTTTCTTGTAGTAAAAGAATCCATCACTCACCAATTAGATAATTGCAGAGAGGACTAGGAAACACTAACACTTGCACGATCAAACTTCAAATATGCTTTCTCATGTAATGGCACCAATATCTGATCAATACACCTTTCTATCAAATTTTCTCTCAGAATTCTCAAGAATGAATATAAAAAATTCGATAAAAATAGGAAAAATAATTAATTACGAAAATCATCACGAAAATGCGTCCATTAAAACCAAGCAATGAAAAACGTCTAGTGAAAACTACGACGGAGAGATATGTGACGAACTCTTTATGCTCATTCATCAAACCCATCCGATGCAATCTTGGACTCATTCCAACAGAAACCACCCACAAGTTTGAAAATGCTCATATGCACATGGACGAAGCTACATAGGTAAGATTGGGGGGCGTCGCCCCCCCCCCCCCCCCCCCCCCCCTCCAACGATGTTTTCATACATTTTTAAAAAAATAACTCTTATTTGTTCTTTAAATCAATGTCTTTTCCTTAAATTTCTAGTCTTTCTTAATTTCTAATTTTTAAATATCTAGCTAGCAATATTCTTTTTGTTCCTTAAATTTGTCCTCATAGCCTAAAAACAAAAAGAGGCAAGATCCATGTTTATGTTCTAGAATTTTTGTCCCCGCGGAGTGGAATGGCTAGCTTCGTCCCCGCTTACGCATTCGTCGTGATCAATTTCATATTGAAAGGTTTCTCCAATGCTCAGTTTCGACCGAGTCGATCATGCCACATGCATTATGTAGAGAACCACTATGAGGGCACTACAATACCGATACCGGTATACAATGTCAGGTTTGAAGTTGAAAAAATATGTTTTATTAACACCGTTGATCTAAATCAATTGTCCAGATGTTTGCATGATTGTGGTGCTTAAATACATCTTTTTCTAACCCTCATACCAAAATAAGTTATACTGGCGACGATTTTAACAACTTCAGATTAAAACGTCGCTAATATTTTGGTAATTAGCGACATATATAAGAGACGTCGCTAAACATCACTATCATCGACATTTAGCGACAACCTTTATTATTATGAAAGCTAACGTAGCGTGTCGTCAGTGAACGTTGCTATTTTTTATAAACAGCGACGTTTAGCGACTCAGCGACTGAAATGTTGCCAGTATATTAAATGTAACGACATTTAGCGACGTCTGCTGTTGACATCGCTAATCTACTTCATATAGGGTTTCACTGGTTGGTTCGACTTTTTATTTTCTTCCCAAATTTTTAATTCCCCGCGTGCCCCCTCTCCTCCGACCTTCTCCTGTCCCCGTCGCCCCTCTCAACTCCGGTGACCCCCTCCACTCGGCACCCCACTCGACTGCGATGACCCTCGCGTCCCCTTCCCCGGATCCTCTCGACCTCCCTCGACTCCATCGACCCCCTTTGCCCCCGCCCCAGCGTCCCTCTATCCCGACGACCCCCCTCGAACCCCTTCGACCCTTGCCCCGATACCCCCTATCCCAATGACCACCCTCGATCAGGTAACAGAGCAAAAAAAAATCCATTCCAAATATCAAAAAAGATTGACCTTCTGTGCCAAAAATAGAGCGCAAAAATCAGTAGAAAACCCAATATTGGAATGGTGTTCCCTTCCAACCTATTAGCTCAAATTCTACTTTTCTTTTTCTTATGTATAGTCAATATAACTGACATTAAAACTCTTCAATTAGTTTTATTTATTCTCAATAGATTCATGATATATCAATTTAAAATCAACGAAAAAAATAGTTTTCTAAAACAACAAATTCCTGATATGCGGTCAGTCCCGATAAATTAGATGACTCTGTCGCAACCTAACGGCACGGAAAGGTGCATATAGACTTTGCGAACATGTGGGCCTTGACAAAATTCGAATTGGTTGCGTGTGCGCGACGAAATCAACCCGTATCGGCCTTTTTTGAAAAATCCTAATTACTTTGTGGATATTTGTCACATCGCGACGAAACTTATGCCACTGGAGTCAGATCATTTTCTGGTCCTGTGATCCAAGTTTGGTCCAATTCTGAGACGGTTGACTGGATCGTCATTTTACGGGCATACGATCTGATTCAACGGACGATTTTGTGTACGGCTCATCAGAATCCAAATTTGGACATACCGTTGAGTTTGTATAAAAAAAATGAACTCGTAGACATATAATTTGATGACTTTAGAGACAATAGGTTTTGGCACACTTTTCAGTGCAAAGCGGATCCAAAGGTGGATACTATTTTGATCCAAAATTACATTTTTGCCACTGTGTCCAGAATTGGAATTATGGGTAGTCAATGTTAGACATTTTTTTATTCTAAAATTTTTGGTGATGTTTGTTTCAGCATCTAGGAATGTTTGCGAAAGTTCCATCCTTGTAGCTTCTCTTGACTTGTTGATTTCATCTACTGGACATCGTCAAAATATCCAACAACCACCATGCAAGTATACCTTGTTATGATTTTTGATTGTGCATATTTATTTTAGCATGTTTACTTATTTATTTTCTTTTATTGTTGTTTTAGTTTAAACTGCACGTCTAAGTCACACTTAGTGCATACGACTGTGATTACTCATTTTTCTATTACTTTTATTTATTTTGTACATATTGACCTAGAATTAAGAGACTACCCTCATGTGTATGAAGCATCTCTACGTCTTTATTAGCCCTGACACTTGTTTACCACAGGTTGTGAGTTTCAAATAAATCTCGGACATGCGTATCGACTGACCATCGATGCGTATAGGCCATACGATAGGTTGTAACTACTAATAGATACGCATGTGTAGAGGACTTAGCGGTTATTAGGAATATCATGATGTGGATACAACACGAGTAGTGCATGGGGAGGGAGAAGACAACTATTAGGTGTAGTGGCTTCTATTTATTTATTTTCCTCTAGTCGTCGCTAGTGGACTCAGTCGAGTGCTAGTGTGCCGTACATTTACTTTCCTCTATATGCCATTAGTGAATCACCCGAGAGTTAGTGTGCCGTGTATTTATTTTCTGTAAATGCCACTAGTCCCTCGGTTGAAACGCTAATGCGTCGTGCCTTTATTCTTAAAAAGCCCCTGCATGGAACGTTGTCTTTAAAGTACATTTTCACATAGATGGTTAGGAAGCCCAGGTGTTGTTTATATTTTTAATTATTGTAGCATACTTATATGTATTTTGCTGCGTACCTCTGAGGACCTGCTGGTCTCTCCAGGTGTGTATTTTTGTAACTTTTTGCAGGCATTCTAGCCAAGGCCGTGATCTTCTCTATTCTTTCGAAGATGACTTGCTCTTGGACCGTCCTTCGCTACTTTAATAAATTCTTTCACTTGTTATGTAATACTTCTCATTTTAAATAGTTGGTAGTTGATTTGTTTCTGCCCAACAACTTGTACAATGATATTCATAGTTGATTTATGATTTTATTAATCTTTTATTTTGTGGATGAGATTAGTTGTCATGGTTATACTGCATTAACAGCTTACGTATATTTATTATACAGCTGGCATGTTTACGTACCTAGTCCTACGTGTTTTAGGACTGGATCATTACAGGTAATGCCTAACCCTAATCCTATATCCCTCGTTCTGCTACAACACAAACATGGACACAGATACGGACATACACATACTGACACAGACGTAGACACAAATACTGACACAGACACATTATGTAATATGTGTAAGATGAAGTTACGTGTAGGCAACTCTAGAGGGGGATGAATAGAGTTTGTGTCAAAATAACCAATTAAAAATTCAACTCTATGCCAGTCCAGAAGCAACTACCAATAGAATATATAATCAGAGTAGTGATGTAAAAATTAAGAGAGCTCAGAAGAGCATACACAAACACAGCGATTTAACCTGGTTTCTCTCGTAGAGGACTAGTCCAGGCCTGAGAACTCTCGCTCAGGATTGAAATATACTATTTGTGAAATAGGGTACACACATGTGACTTTACTCAGAAGAGCACGCTAACTTCTTACAACTTCGCAGAGGCAAAACTTGGAATTATCCGAATGACTTCTTTTCAACTCTTGCACAGAACTTCTAGCTGAATCGCACATGAGCACCTTGGGGCTTAGGAAGTTTTGTGGGTAGTAGATTAAAAAAGTAAGGCTTAGAATGTATAAGGCTTAGAAGATTGAGAGTGAGAGATGATTTGAAATGAGAGAAATCAAGCCCTATTTATACTAGTCAGTGGAGACAGAATTTGGCCAGAATTCTGTCCCAAATTTTCAAAAATTTGAACGTTGGACAGCTTGTAGCTGGGTATTCCTAAAAATTAGGTTCCTAAAATTTAGGGGACAGAGTTCGGCCCGAGTTCTGCTTAAGGCAGAGTTCGGCCCAAATTCTGTCTACCTTGGACCATAAAGTACTCTATATGGGCTAGATTGGTTTAGTTTGGTTCAGGGATTGTTTTGTATATTATATGGTGGAGCTTGGAGAAGTAATTCTAGGGGTTGAGATGACTCAGTGCGACTCAACATATATGTTCCTAGACTCAATAATTTAAAGATTACAGACCGAGTACAAGATAGAAAAACCAAGAGTCCTTTGATGACGTATTTTTCTGATATTTGAGCAGACCTGAAGACGCCTTTGTTGGCCCAATAATTACATCATATTTTTGAATATGGCTAATCAACTAAGCTTAACATAATGATGTCACTAATATTCATATACTCACTATCATGTTGCTACTTAAACTTAATATTGTCCTAATTGTCCTATATCATGCTTGTATCGTACTGTAACATATTTTGCTCGGTGAACATGTATTTGTAGACATGCAGTAAGCATGATCAAATATGATCAAACCAGGACATAAGCAATGAAGAATTAATGATGGACCAAAGACGACGTCATACAAGGAGATTTCTCCAAACTGCCTAACGACCTATCCGGGGCCTCACATCGGGGGTCGAGGGGGCAGCGCCCCCCGTCGGGGGTTCGGGGGCGAAGCCCCCGAAAGGTATTCAAATTTTCAGATCTGCTTATCTTTGGATGACTGCTATCAAGGGAAAAGACGTCTTCAGGTCTGCTCAAATATCAGAAGAAAGGCATCATCAAAGGGCTCTTGGTTTTCCTATTTATTTTAAGTCTGTAATCTTCATTTATTGAGTCTAGGAGAATGTGTATATTGAGTCGCACTGTGTCATCTCAATCCCTAGACATATCTCTCCAAGATCTACCATACAAACAGACCAATTCCTGAACCAAGTCCAAGCTCCACCAAGCCAAACAAAGCCCAAAGGCCATTCTGCCACCTAGGAGGCAGAGTTCGGGCCGAACTGAGGCAGAGTTCGGGCCGAACTCTGCCCCCACACAGAGTTCGGGTCGAACTCTGTCTTCTGACTTTTAGTACCCTGATTTTTAGGTCCTGCTTGGTACAAGCTGTCCAATGTTCAAAATTTGAATTCTTGGGGCAGAATTCAGGCCGAACTCTGCCTCCCAGAGTAGTATAAATGAGGCTTGATTTCTCTCAGTTTAAATCATCTTTCTATCTCCCACTCTCAATCATCTAAGCCTTATACTACCTAAGCCTTACTCTTCCAATCTACTAGCCACAAAACTTCCTAAGCCCCAAGGTGCTCGAGTACGATTCAGCTAGAAGTTTTTGTGCAAGAGTTGAAAAGAAAATTTACTTGGACAGTTCCAAGTTTCACCACCTGCAAATTTGTAAGAAGTTGGCGTGCTCTTTTGAGTAAAGGCACATGGTTGTACACTATTTAACAAATAGTGGATTTCAATCCTGAGCTAGAGTTCTCAGGCCTGGACTAGTCCTCCACGAGGGAAACCAGGTTAAAACTTCTGTGTCTGCGAATGCTCTTCTGATCTTTATTTACTTTCGCTTTTCTCTCTGATTTATTTACTATCTTGATGGTTGTTTTGTGGAGTTGATATAGAGTTAATTTTATTTGGTGATTATCGACACAAACTCTATTCACCCCCCTCTAGAGTTGTCTACACGTTATTTCAATTGGTATCAGAGCAAGGACTCTATTGTTAGGCTTAACATCCTTAGAGTAGATCCTTGTTAATTTTTCTATGGCATTATATTCCTCCTCCTCCGATAAAGAGTGTTTTACTTCTAGTAGTATAGACAATCTTGTTTCTTCTAAATGCAAGAAATACTCTAAGTAGAAAGCCATGGCTAACCAATCCTTAAAGTTTGCTAAGGCTTTTTATTCTACAAATGAAGAACTTTCAGAAAAGGTTATTCATTTAGAAGAATCTAATGAGTCTTTGAGAAATAAAAACAATGATTTATTATCTGGACTTGATTCTCAAAACTCATCTTGTGTTTCTTTAAAGAGTTTGAATGATTCTTTAATTTTGAAAGTCAAATCTCTTTCCTCATCAATAGAAGATCTTAAGAAGCAAGCACATGAGCTAAATCATTTGCATGATTCTCCTATTGACTCTTTAATGAAACAAAATAATGATTTATTTCTAGAATTGCTTTATTTGAAAAAGAAAATTATGTTTTAAATGCGAAATTTGATTCTCTTACTTGTTTGTATAATGATTTGCTATTTGAACATGGTATTCTTAAGACCAAATCCATGTATGCTCACTCTAGAGATATTCATCATTCTAGTATGTCACATGTTCATAATCATGCTCATTCTAATACATGTGCACACACTAGTATTAGGTGCTTCTATTACTCTCGTATTGGACACATGAGTGTAACTTGTCCTATTATAGGAGTTCTTCTACCAATGCTAGAGTAAATAGTATATTGGTCCCTAAAGCTAACAAATGTGGATCCAAGTTTATTTGGATACCAAAGTCTTCGCCTAATATTGTAGGTAGAGCTTCTTGTATCGGGATATAGCACCGAGGAGCGTATTGGTGGTTGCAAAGCTTAAAGGTCATCTTCCAAGCAATTGCACCAACACAAGTGTGGCCACCAGAGCCATTTTGGTAACATGCTAAACGATTCTCTTTAAATGGTGTATATTTGTTGAATCTAGCATGTTTCTCTTGATGTCTTGCTACTAGCTCACATTGACATCCTTTAGTTGCTTATTATATAAATCAATGTGAGATATAATACTAGCATACTTAGTTAATTTTGTTATTATTTCTTTTATCTAGCATGACTAGTTACTTAGCTTAAATGATTAGTTCACACTATGTAGTTTATCACTCATTTCTAGTAGTGTGACACATTTATATGCATGCTCGTTATTCTTAATCCTTATTTATAAAGCATGCATATCACTCTAGTCCATAGGACTTTGGTTTTGATTTGAGTTAATATATTTTAACTCTCCGTCTTTAAAAGTTTTTGAGATAGTTACTTCTTGTTGATTTATATTTAATATGTCATATTTATCTTAATCGATATTGTGAATATGTGTTTAGCACAAGCTTCTTATCACTTGACAAGTATACACTTATACTTCCTTTTTTAACCTTGTGCTTACATAATATTCATTATTGATTTTCATGTTTTATTTTGATTAAACCTCTTATTTATACGTGTTTTGAATTTGTGATAGTTTATTTTAACTTTCGTTAAGGATATGACTATATTCATTAAAATCCATTTACATGTAGGTCATGTATTTTTTATATCGATATCTATTTTTGTATAAATATCTTTATATGGGCATATGAGTTAAGCTCAATTTCATAAGAGTATCTATTCATACTTGTGCTTACCTCATACTTTAGCTATTGATTCTTTTGACCAAATTTGTGCATTTCTTCTTCTTGAATCAATTAGCTTCTCCTTAAAGTTTTATTTTGATAATATATCTTACCTCTTGGATGACTTTATGGACACATGTATTAATTGATTTTTGATTTTTTTTATGTATGCCTATTTGTGATAAATATGAATATATTAATGATTCCTAACTTCTGATATTTATTTGTTTTACTTCTTCAAGTTAGGATGTTGAGAGAAAATGTTTATTAGTGTCTTGTTTATGACTTTTATAGAAGTTCTTTAAGAGTTGCTTGGTTTGTGCTTTACCTTATTTGTTAAATCAACGTACTTATTAGTGCACATTTTGAGCATGTATCTTCTATATTTTTCTCTATAAGTGCATTATGAAAAGTTTGTTTTGAAAGTATTCTTAGTAAAATTGATGATCATATTCTTCATTATTTATTTGGGTATTTACCTTTCTTATACTTAGGAATTTTTGGATTTTGATGTTGTTTGATGATACTGCATATATTCAATTAATCTAAGTTCTTAAAAGTAAAGAACATTTTGGGAACACTGAAGGGTCCTTCATACATGTGTAAATAGCCTGAAGCAACACGGTGTACTAGTCTTCGAACTACCGCTAGCTGGAACTGACCCCTACAGCTAACCCAAAGTGATCAATACTTTAGAGACTTAAGATTTATTAAGGTCTCTTGCAACCATTATCTAGTTCTGGATCCACACCCCTAAGTTCCAGAATACATCATCATATCTAGCTATAATATCTTATTATTATTCCCAATGATGTTTTTGTAGCACAAGAAATACATGTAATTGATATATCATACTTCTCATGTCCTTAGCTACTAGTTTGAGCTTATGTGTTGAGATTTTCCATTTTAGAGAATACACTTATTTCATAATGGGTATATTTTGTATTCTCTAGATCAATCTATTATTTCTTTATCTAGGTTAATCTCAATACTTGGCAAAAGAATTTGTTCTATTGTGTTGTCCTTTTCTTGATGAGAGTCTAATTCATTTACTTGCTATCTTATACTCTTATCCTTGCATAACAAAGAGTATATAAATCATTTTGATCATTCAAATGTATTACCCTTATTGTGAACTCTATGCTTAAGCATGTATTTTAGTGTTATGACTTAAGATTTAATGAGCACATTTATCATGTTAATGGCCTACCTTATTAATCTTAATTAGTTATGTAGCTT
>JANAVB010040016.1:152696-322696 GCA_029216955.1 Iris pallida | reverse complement strand
GCAGTAGAGTTTTGTCGTTTGAGCAATTTTCCTCCTAGTCTAGTTGCAGACCCAGAGGAGATGACGCGTAGGTTTTACCATGGTCTAGTTCCAGACATTGGCATTCTTATAGTGGCAAACGGTACGACGGACTACTACCAGAACCTAGAGTTGGCCAGGAGCATAGAGGAGCGTCTTCAGTCTTGCAAGAGGCCAGCTTCTGTACACCACGCGGGACCTTCCAAGCGTCAGGCTTTCCAGCCGAGAGCACCGGCGCCGTACCAGCAGACTTTTCGTCCTCCCGTACCACATCACCTGACCCTGCCAGTTAGAGCCCCGGGACCCCGGCAGCAGAAGGGAGGTGTGTGTTCATTCTGTAGAAGGCCAGGCCACGACGCTTCCATCTGTAGGAAGAAATTGGGACAGTGTTTAGCTTGTGGGTCTATCACCCATCAGCTTCAGGACTGTCCAGTAGCAAGGGTACCAGGTGCTGGACCACCATCTAGAGGACCGCCGCTTTCGACTCAGCAGCAGAGGTTTGGGCAACATCTGTAGCAGCAGAAGGGGCCCCAGGGGAAGGCTTATAGTCTGGCTCTTGAGGCGGAACCGGAGCAGGTTTCAAAACTAGATTATTTGGCTGACGTCATCACAGGTCATGTTTATTTACATACTTTTTTAGCTCTATGCTTGTTTGACTCTGGAGCATCACATAGCTTCCTGTCATTAGAGTTTATGCATAAACACCACTTAGTAGCTACACCTTCCAAGGAGATGAGTAGAGTAATGACGGGAGGCGGACCAGTACCCATTAGAGCTATCTATCGATGCTCTATTACTATAGCTGGAAGAGAGTTTAGGGGACGATTCTTTGTGATGCCACTCCCCGGGTATGATATCATATTGGGAATGGACTGGCTTAGCTATGCTCATGCAGCTATAGACTGTCATGAGGGTAGTATTCTGTTCAGTCCCCCAGGCACGGCACCATTCAGTGTCAGAGGACAGGACTGGAGATCAGCCTAGAGCCGAACTGTTGTACGACAGTTGGGGAGATAGCACCGCCATACCCTATCATTAGGGATTTTATGGATGTATTCCCAGAGGATCTTCCAGGACTTCTGCCTGACAGAGATGTGGTGTTCACTATAGATTTAGTACCGGGTTCATCACCAGTATCCCGGGCTTGCTATAGAGTGAACCCCAAGGAGGCCCTAGAGATGAAGGAGCAGATTGATGACCTGTTGAAAAAGGGATCCATTTGATCTAGTGCTTCTCCATGGGGAGCACCAATACTTTTTGTACCAAAGAAGGATGGTACAGTCCGGTTGTGTATTGACTACCCGACGTTGAATACCATCTCTATTAAGAACAAATATCCTCTGCCCAGGATAGATGATTTGTTCGACCAGTTGAGTGGGGCGAAGGTATTCTCCAGGATAGATTTGAGATCAGTTACCACCAGGTAAAAGTCAGGGCTGCAGACATCCAGAAGACGGCGTTCAACACAAAGTACGGGCAGTACGAGTTTTTGGTGATGCCATTTTGTCTCACAAATGCGCCAGCTGTCTTTATGAACTTGATGAATAAGACAGTTCACCAGTATTTGGATAAGTTCGTCGTAGTATTTATCAACGACATCCTGATATACTCGAAGACGCCGGAGGAGCACGCAGAGCACTTGCAAATAGTTTTGGGGATTCTGAGGCAGGAGAAGTTGTATGCCAAATTATTAAAGTGCAAGTTCTTTTTGGACCGAGTGGAGTTTCTCGATCATGTAATTACTGGAGAAGGGATCTCAGTAGATCCCAGGAAGATTGCTGTCGTTGAGACATGGAAGGCTCCGACGTCAATTTCAGAGATCCAGAGTTTTTCAGGTTTCGCCGGCTATTATAGGAAGTTCGTCCAGGACTTTGCTAAGATAGCTGAACCCATGACAAAACTGACACAAAAGGACGCAGAGTACATCTGGTCAGAGGACTGCCATGCAGCATTTGAGGAGCTAAAGAGGAGACTGACGACCGCTCCAGTTCTGACATTACCTTCAGGGTTTGGAGGTTTTACCATTTACAGCGATGCTTCAAAAAAGGGGCTAGGATGTGTCCTACAGCAGCATGGAAAAGTGATTGCTTATGCATCTAGGCAATTACAGACTTATGAACAGAACTATCCTACCCACGACCTAGAGTTAGCTGCGGTGATCTTTGCACTCAAGTTGTGGAAACACTACTTATACGGAGAACGAGTAGAAATCTTTACTGACCACAAGAGCTTGAAGTATGTGTTCACGAAGAAGGAGCTGAACATGAGGCAAAGACGATGGTCGGAGTTGATGAAGGACTTCGATATTGATTTACAGTATCACCCCGGGAAGGCAAATATGGTGGTGGATGCGCTGAGCAGGCATCATATGGCATGGTATCTGATGATAGATCGACATTTACGGGAAGATCTGGAGAAACTCGGTATCGAGATAGTTCGGACATGATCAGTGATACAGATGATGGCGCTAGACATTCAGTCAGGTTTGATGGGGCAGATCAAGGAGGCACAGTCTACAGATGAGAGCCTCCGCAGACTCAGGGCCCAGGATTTAGCTGGATTGCTAGATGACTTCACCGTAGCAGAGGATGGATCCTTGAGGCATGGCAGCCGGTTATGCGTGCCGAAGGGAGAGCTGATAGAGGCAGTCTTGCAGGAGGTGTATCGATCGTGATATTCTATTCACCCTGGTGCCAACAAGATGTACCATGATTTGTGGGAACATCTTTGGTGGCACGGGATGAAGAGATATGTATCACGTTTCATTTTGAGATGCCTAGTTTGCCAGCAGGTCAAGGCGGAGCGTCAGAGGCCAACTGGTCTATTGCAGTCGTTACCCATTCCCGAGTGGAAGTGGGAACACATTATGATAGACTTCGTTTTAGGGCTTCCTCGTTCCCAAGGAGGGAAGAATGCCATTTGGGTCATCGTTGACAGGCTGACGAAGTGTGCGCACTTCATACCCTTCAAAGTGGGGCTCTCTACCGAGAAGTTGGCAGAGCTATACATGCAGCAGATAGTTTGCTTGCACGGAGTACCAGTGAGCATCGTATCGGACCGGGATAGCAGATTCACGTCCCACTACTGGAGGAGCTTGCAGGAAAAGTTGGGCAGTCGGCTCAAGTTCAGTACAGCGTACCACCCACAGATAGATGGACAGTCCGAGAGGACGATACATACGCTAGAGGACATGTTGAGGACTTGTGAGCTGGACTTTGGCAGATCATGGGAGAGCCATCTGCACTTGGTAGAGTTTTTATACAACAACAGATACCAAGCCAGCATCGGTATGTCTTCTTTCGAGGCACTATATGGACGACGATGTCGTACACCGCTCTTTTGGGATGATGTTGGAGATAGAGTTATGCTTGGGCCAGAGATGATCACGGATACAGCAGAGAAGGTCGGGATGATCAGAGACATGCTCAGAGTCGCTCAGGACAGGCAAAAACACTGGGCCGATGCTAGTCGCAGACCAATAGAGTTCGCTGACGGAGATATGGTGCTGGTGAAGATATCACCTACTAGAGGGACGATCTGATTCAGACGAGGCGGTAAGTTGAGCCCCGGATACATTAGGCCGTTCGCGATACTTGGCAGGATCGGAGAGGTAGCTTACAAGGTTGTACTTCCACCCAACCTAGCAGGAGTTCACGATGTCTTTCATGTGTCTCAGCTGAGGAGATACGTTTCGGACCCCAGCCATGTGCTAGATCATTCAGAGTTGGAGATCGGAACGAGCCTTGCGGTTACTGAGCAGCCAGTAGAGATATTGGACCGAAGGAAGAAGAGGCTGAGGAACAAAGTCATACCCTTGGTCCGAGTAGCTTGGAGCCGTCACTCTCTGGGGGAATCTACTTGGGAGAAGGAGTCGGACATAAGGAAGAGATATCCTTACTTGTTCAACCCAACAGCCGCAAGGGAACCACCCGTGCCCGCTTGATACCTTAGAGGTTAGTCCTAATAGTAGCCTTAGTCATTTGTTTGTATTTCTTGCTATGTTAGAATGTTTGTAGAGTCTTCTATCCTTGTGAATTTCGAGGATAAAATTTTTCAAGGAGGGAAGAATTGTAAGCCCCTAGTTTTTAAAATATTTTTTATAATTTTAAATAGTGTTTATATCCTTAAAATGAATTATTATAATTATTAGGAATTTTCTAGAATTTTCAAATAATTTTTAAAGCCGAAAATATCAATTTGTAATTTATTAAAATGTTTTAAATGCTTTTTGCAATTATTTTAATTGTTTTAATTGTTTTAAAGCCATTTTGTAATATTTGATCTGTCTGTGCAAATTAAATTTGCACAGAACATGCGGAGAGGGATATATGCAAATTGTGATTTGCATATTGTAAGGCGGTGGGCTTTTTTGTAATTTACGAATCTATGGGGGTTTTTCTATAAAATTCACCCTCGTCGTCGGCTGGCCATTGGCTGAACGGCGACCGGCAACCGACCTAGCCGAAACCATAATTCCTATTTCCTACCCGAAAGCCCCAAATTGACCCCAAATTCTAGCCTATAAAACCCCCCTAGTCGAAACCCCAACCCTAATCACTACCCTGACCGCCCTAGCCACCACCCTTTACCCGTCTTTCCCGACGAATCCTGCCGGAACCCTAGATCTAGGATTCCAGCCGCCCTAGGCCACGTCCCGACGAGCTACCACCACCAATCGACTCGCCTGAGCAAGGCGACTCGGCCCAAATTTTCTCAGGCCACCCCGACGTCTCCTCCGCCGTGCAGCAGCCTCGATCGTCGGACACGTACGTGTCTTCTCGTCACTCATGTCGCGTTATGTCTCGTATTTACATCACTGGACTCGCCAGGACACGAGGAGTTCACTGATGTTCTCAGACACGACAAATTCGTGTCGTGCGTGTCGTACGTGTCGTGCTAGCCGTGGACACAGGAGTCGTGTCAATTTCGCACTCGTGTCCCTTACTGTCCGGACACAGGTTTAATATTAATGCGCTAACGGGTTTCATTTAACTGCTAACGGGTTTGACCCGCACAGTAATGGGTTTTAATTCAAACGGGTCTACTATTTTAAAGGGTATGGGTTTGGGCCCAATGGGTTTGGGTCGGTTTTTATATATATATGTATATATGTATTTATGTATGTATATATGTATTTTTATATATATATGTATGTATATGTGTATTATATATATATATATATTTTTTTTTTTATATTATGTATTATATATATATATATATTTTTTTTTATATGTATTATATATATATATATTTATATATATATATATATATATATATATATATATATATATATATATATATATATATATATATATATATATATATATATATATATATATATATATATATATATATATTTTAAAATATATATATATATATATATATATATATATATATATATATATATATATATATATATATATACTGCTATATATATATACTATATATATACTGTATTTATATATATTTTTATATTAAGTATTTTTCTATATATATATATATATATATATATATATATATATATATATATATATATATATATATATATATATATATAATTTATTATATATATATATATATATATATATATATATATATATATATTTTATATACATATATATATATATATATTTATTATATATATATATATATATATATATATATATATATATATATATATTTATATATATATTTATAAATGTATTTGTTATATATGTATATGTATTTCAAATACAATTTTTGTGCAAAATATTATTATGTATAAATTCACAAGATATTTTATTATATAATTTTATAACTTGTGTATTTTACCACTTTAAAATATATTATTAAAATACTCAAATATTTATTTTTGAATTACTGTATTTTATTAATCATGGCTATTTGATGTCCAAACCTAGCATAGATTTTTGGGCCTAAATGTGTTTAATACATTAAAAGTCTGTACAGGTCATATTGGACTTGATTCATGACTTTGGGTCCCGTATCTGGACTTCGGTTCAATTTCGAATACGTGGACAAAATAGTAAGTAATTAATTAATTATTTTCCAGGAATTATTACTTGTTGTTTTTGAATTATTATATATATTTTAGATACTATAAAAAATAAGGGAAAATTTTTATTTAAATACTATGTTAATTTAGATAATTTAATATAATTTTTTTAGAATTTATTAAGTAATTTTGGCATTTTATAAAAATATGAAAACAGAACTCATTTTCAGGATACTTATATTTGCTGATTTTTAATAAATATCTATGACGGTTTTTAAATTCCAGAAAAATTAGTATGAATTTCTATAATTAACAATGATCATTGTGGTACTTTATATTTTGTATAATTGAGCATTTTGTCTATCTTAAAAATTATTGGAACACTGAGTACAGTCTGATTTATTTATTGAGTAGTTACGACTTACAAAGTTTTGTGTTGATTTAAGTTATTGTAGTATTGGACCTCACCCTACACTAGTATAAAGACCCTAGAAAGTTAGTTTAGGTTTTGTGTCATCCCACATGGGTCTCTTATGCTAAAGTCATCATTTGGCTAGGTGTCCAGTTAGAAAGTCGTGTCGCACAACTAGTGTCTTAATGTTTAACTTAGTATGAAAACTAAGTTTATGTATTATTTCTACAGTGACGAGGCACCAAACATCTATAGCATTTCTATCACTACCTTGCTTTGCTAAAGGCAAGTACCTCTACAAACTTTACATACTTCTATAACAATAAACTGTGATCCAACCACGTTAAGTGCTGATCCTTGGGGTAGCAAGTTAAATCTTCACATGTTATATTATTTTCAGTCCCTAACATGCTTTGGAAAGTTCTTATATCTCTCACATATTAAAAATGGGTAATAGGGAAATTGTTAGTAGAGTACGTGATCATGCCTCCTTTTTCGTATGTATCTACCGAGCATTGTTACATTCTATATGTAACTTTGTCGTATGTTCTGGTCCCGCGTTTGTGTATAGATATACACCGATGCCGTTATGTGTACGTATGTAAACATCAGAAAATTGATATGTACCATTGTACATCCTATTTACGTATTGACCGATCACGTACATGCTACAGTTTTAAACTTTAAAACAAACATATGATGCCATGATAGATTATGATATGCCATGATTACTACACTTCTGTTTAATTCATGTTCCGTATATTTAGTTTGCTAGAATCAGTACTTGCTCCCGTCCTGACAGGATAACGTTGTAGGTATACTTACCGAAGAGGAGTTGCTTTGTGATTCTTATTATGGGGTTGCCATCGAGGATCAGGCTTTACTTTACGAGGATGTACCTGCGGGGAAACTCGTCTAGTTTGTATAGTTGCTCGGGACTTCTGAGAGTAGTCATGTTTTAGACTACGTATTTTGTAACTGGACCTGTATCCAGTTTTACATTTTGGACTTGTACTTGGAACATATTTATATATACGAGATGATTTTGTGTTTGGATATATTCTGACTCATTGTTACATATAGAACTGCTAGCACACTTTGGTCTTATCTTATTTGTCATTAGAACAGCTTACTACGCTTTATCTCAAGCGTAGGCTGGACATGACTCGGCCCGGCCCAATAATTTGGGTAGCGGATCGTGATAATATGTGGTAAAACATACATAGTCCATGCAAAGCAATAAATTGCTTGATCATTTCTTAATTAGATAATCATGGACATGATATTTGAGTTTTATTTTTTATTTTTTTGAGCTATATTTTGACTTTCACCATGATTGATTTAATTGACTTTATTTCTTTTCATGATGACCTTCTTCTCGAAAGATAACATACATTGATCTATCATATTTCAATATGAGATTCTTCTATATAGGTTAGTGTATGTCATCTTTTGATTACATGTACTAAAATGGAATATTCTTTGATCATTCATCTTTAGTGGCTATTAAGTGGATATCTCTTCTTGACTAAAGATGATATTATTCGTTTATATGACGTTTTTATAGCCTTATATGCATTGAGCAAGGGGGAGAAATCAATAGTTGATTTACCCATAGATCTTGAAGTTATCATTTTTATGCTATAAGTACTTTGGAACTAGATACGCATATTTTAAGGGGGAGCAAATAAATTGGTTTAATTTATTTATACCCTTTAATATGTCGTATACCTAGTTCATCATTGACCCATATTTTTATCATTATTTTAGTGATTGAGGTTATGATACTGTTATTTTGTGAAAGGTTTATGAGAGTATATGCAATTGTTTTCATCATATTATCTCTCTCTTTTATATGAGTCATTTCGTTAATATTAACTTTCGTATCTTAACTTGATGACTATTGTGCTTTCTTTGTTTTGGCTTTCCTTGTATGTTTAATTGATTTGGCTTTCCTTGTTAAGAACTTACCCAAAATTCATGATTTTATCTATATTGGTAATAGTTTGAGGGGGAGCATTCAAGTCGACTGAATTTTTCTTTCTCAAACATTTTTCTTCTTTACCTTCATGTTTATCTAAAGGGTATTCATATAGCATGATAACGTAATTGAGTTCAAATGCATGAATTTCAGCTAAGCAAATTGATTTACAAATAATGAGATCATTTTATATCAATTGCTCTATTTTACATTGATCATTCGTTTATTTTGTTCTACTATTTATCTGTGGACAATTGTGACTATCATAGTTTCATTGATCAATGTTTCAAGTTTATTTATTTCAATTGATATCAAGTTTATATATTTTAATATCTCAATTGGTATCTTTCTTCTTTGATATCTATTATTTGCAATTATCTAAACCCTATGGTTTTTGACTAAAATTGTTTTTTAATTCTCTTCCAAAACTAGAGCAATATTTCATATCATATTATGTTTTTGGCTGTCTTTCTTGGATTTTTTTTGGTAAACTATCTATTGATTATTTTCAAATTCTTTTAGTTTACCAACTATTTGTGTGTTGACAAGCTATTTTCTATTTGGCACTCTACATTTGGTATGTAGTTTCTATACTTGTCTTTACACACTTCTCCCATTGTTCCTCATTTAGTATATCTTGATCGTGATTGTCTATGCCTTCCTCCTTTACTTATGCTTGAGTTCGTTTTATCTCTTATTACGGGGGAGCTTATTTTTTGATCATGTCAAAGGGGGAGAAATAAGTTTAAGTTAGCACACAATATGTGTTTTTTAGTGATACATGGGAAAAGACGTCTTCAGGTCTGCTCAAATATCAGAAGAAAGGCGTCATCAAAGGGCTCTTGGTTTTCCTATTTATTTCAAGTCTGTAATCTGCATTTACTGAGTCTAGGAGAATGTGTACGTTGAGTCGCACTGTGTCATCTCAACCCCTAGACATATCTCTCTAAGATCTACCATACAAACAGACCAATTCCTGAACCAAGCCTAAGCTCCACCAAGCCAAACAAAGCCCAAAGGCGATTCTGCCACCTAGGAGGCAGAGTTCGGGCCGAACTCTGCCCCCACACAGAGTTCGGGCCGAACTCTGCCCCCACACAGAGTTCGGGCCGAACTCTGTCTCCTGACTTTCAGCACCCTGATTTTTAGGGCCTGCTTGGTACAAGCTGTCCAACGTTCAAAAATTTGAATTCTTAGGGCAGAATTCCGGCCGAACTCTGCCTCCCCAGAGTAGTATAAATAAGGATTGATTTCTCTAATTTTAAATCATCTTTCTATCTCTCACTCTCAATCATCTAAGCCTTATACTACCTAAGCCTTACTCTTCCATTCTACTAGCCACAAAACTTCCTAAGCCCCAAGGTGCTCATGTGCGATTCAGCTAGAAGTTTTTGTGCAAGAGTTGAAAAAAAAAATCACTTAGACAGTTCCAAGTTTCTCCACCTGCGAATTTGTAAGAAGTTGGCTTGCTCTTCTGAGTAAAGACACGGGGTTGTACACTATTTAACAAATAGTGGATTTCAATCCTGAGCTAGAGTTCTCAGGCCTTGGACTAGTCCTCCACGAGGGAAACCAGGTTAAAACTTCTGTGTCTGTGAATGCTCTTCTGGTCTTTATTTACTTTTGCTTTTCTCTCTGATTTATTTACTATCTTGATGGTTGTTTTGTGGAGGTGATATAGAGTTAATTTTTATTTGGTGATTATCGACACAAACTCTATTCACCCCCCTCTAGAGTGCCTACACGTTATTTCAGCCTTTTTCTTTGACAACAGTCGTCCAAAGATTAACAGATCTGGTAATCTGAATACCTTCCCCGATGCGAAGCCCCGGACAGGTTGCTAGGTAGTTTAGAGAAATCTTCTTGTATGACCCCGTCTTTGGCCCATCATTAATTCTTCATTACATATGTCCTAGTTTGATCATGTTTGATCATGCTTACTGCATGTCTACAAATACATGTTAGACGAGCAAAACATTATGTTGCAGTACGATACAATCATAGCCATATGATATAGAATAATTAGGACAATGCTAAGGTTAAGTAGCGACAAGATAGTAAGTATATGAATATTAGTGACATCATTATGTTAATCTTAATTGATTAGCCATATTCAAAAACAAGATGTAATCGTGGGGCTAACAGTCTCCCCCTTTTTGATTATGGCAAATCGGTTAAGTTTAAGACAGATACGATAGATATGATAGATACATGTATCACTAATAAACCCATATTACTAGAAGATTGTGTGCTAACTTAAACTTATTTCTCCCTCTTTGACATGATCAAAAAAAATAAGCTCCCCCAAAAATATATATTTTTGTTTTCGTCCTGATACAAAGTTCCTATCCAAGCACAACACAATTCATATATAATATCTCATCACGTACAATGTCATATCAAATATCTATTATTCTCCCCCTTTGTTACTTAGCAAAAGAAAGCACAGCTCTCCCATAAAGAGAGAAACGATAGACAAAGTGAAGAGAGCTAGCACACAACTTTAACTATAACCAAACGTTAATAGAAAAACTAGTAGTTTTGATAATCCAGCAGGTGAAACTTGCAGTCTTGTTGAAACATAAAAGAACTACATAGAGCATGAGGAAGGCATAGACAACCATGATCAAGATATAGTAAATAAATAACATTGGAAGAAGTGTGTAAAGACAAGTCTATATAAACTACATACCAAATGTAGAGTACCAAATAGAAAAGAGCTTGTCAAAACATAAAATAGTTGGTAAAACTAAAAGAATTTAATAATAATCAATAGATAGTTTACCAACATGAAATCAAAGAAAGAAATCCTAAAAATAATATGATATGAAATATTACTCTAGTTTTGGAAGAGAATTATGAAATAAAGGATTTCAGTCAAAAGCCATGGGGATTAGATAATTGTAAATAATAGATATCAAAGAAGAAAGATACCAATTGAGATATTGAAATATATAAACTTGATATCAATTGAATATATAAACTTGAAACATTGATCAATGAAACTACGATAGTCACAATATTCCACCATAAATAGTGGAACAAAATAAAGGAATGATCAATGTAAAATAAAGCAACTGAAATAAAATTATCTCATTATTTGCAAATCTATTTGCTTATCCAAAATTTATGCATTCGAACTCAATTACCTTATCATGCTATATGAATACCCTTTAGATAAACATGAAGGTAAAGGAGAAAAAAAATACTTGAGAAGGAGAAACTCAGTCGACTTGAATGCTCCCCCTTAAAGTAGTACCAATATTGATACAAATTATGAGTTTTGAGTAAGTCCTCAATACGAAGAGCCAAAGCAATTAAGTATACTAGGAAAGCCAAATCAATGAAAGCACAATAGTCATCAAGTTAAGATACGAAAGTTAATATTAACAAGATGACCTATTTAACCCGTATAAGACAGAGATAAAATAATAAAGATAATTGCATACACTCTCATAAATCCTTCAAAAGAAAAATATCATGACCTCAATGAGATATAAAATTTAAGAGAATATGGGTCCATAATGAACTAGGTATACGACATATTAATGGGTATAAATGAATTAAACTAATTTATTTCCTCCCCCTTAAAATATGCGTATCTATTTTCGAAGCACTTATAACATAAAATATATAACTGTAAGATCTAGGGGTAAATCGACTATGGATTTCTTCCCCTTGCTCAATTCATATATGGCTATAAAATCGTCATAAAATGAATAATGTCATCTTTAGTCAAGAGGAAATATCCACTTAACTAAGAACAAGTAGGCAACTCTAGAGGGGGTGAATAGAGTTTATGACAATAATATCCAATTAAAAATTAAACTCTTTCACCAACAGTAAATAATCAGAGTAAATGCGAAAATTATAAAGAGAGAGAGATAGCATACGCAAATACAGCCGATTTTAACCTCGTTTTTCTCGTGGAGGACTAGTCCATGCCTGAGAACTCTAGCTCAGGATTAAATCCACTATTTGTGAAATAGTAGTTACACCTCGTGCCTTTTCTTCAGAAGAGCACGTCAACTTCTTAAAGAGATCGCAGTGGCGATGCTTGGAATTTTCCAAGCGACTTTTCAACTCTTGCACAAACTCCTAACTGAAGACCACTGAGCAATTTGAGGCTTAGGGAGCTTGTGGCTAGTAGATGAGAAGGGTAAGGCTTGTATAAAGCTTTAGAGAGAAGAGAAGAGAAGATTAGATGATTGAAAAGTGAGAATTCAAGGCCCATTTGTAGGGTTCTAGCCAGGAAGAATTCGACCAGAATTTTGGGTCAAAAATTCAAATTTTTGGCCGTTGGACAACTAGCATACAACAAACCCTAAAAATTAGGGTCCTGTAATTTAGGGGACAGAATTCCGCCCGAACTCTGTGTGGAGACAGAGTTCAGCTCGAACTCTGTCTCCAGAAGACAGAATAGTTCTAATGGGCTCGTTGGGCTAGTTTAGTTTTGGTGGAGCTTTTGGTTTGTGGTTTGGAGATACATACATACCCAAACTACTCAGTGTGACTCAGTTTACATTTATCTAGACTCAAGAAAAGTAAAAATAGAGATTCGAAACATAGTATGCTGCAGGCACGAGCCGTCGTCCGTCTTGTACTGAGTTCAGTCTTGATGTGTCATATTGAATTATGACAAGTATTATATTGTCAATTTTATCAATATTTGGTTGATTGTGATTTTGTGTCAACAATCTCTCCCATATTGATAATTGACAAAATGATATTTGTATATTCAATGTCCATACCTGGACACATTTATAAAAGTAGTAGCTCCCCCGTAATCAGTATAGAGCAAGCAATAGCTCCCCCTGTAAACATTGCATCATTGTACGCCAACGTTCCTTTTTGTCCTGATAAATACAATCTTTCCCAAAGCACAGATACACAATATAATAGGATAATGTGAATATCAAATAATTCTTCCCCTTTTGTCATTTATCAAACACAAACAACCAGAGAATTTATAAAGGAAAATAACTGGCAAGCACACCAAAGTAATCATAAACTGCATAAAGTATCTCAAGAGTCACAGATAATAGAGAGGCTAAATTAAAAAAAAATGACTACATAAACTAGAAAGCCATAGGGCATAAAAAGTAAACATAAGATCCTCAGCAGCAGCAGCAAGTAGGAGACCACATCCATCACAGAGCTCGTGAAGGTCCAGCATCGTCAGATGGGATCAGTGAATGAACGACGAGGATCCACAAAAGCCGCATCCGGATCCAGATAGTGTATAACCCAAGGGTCATCGATACGGTATCCGTCGCGAGCAGGGTCCCGCTCCATAGGAATAGGCATAGAATGATACCGAGACATAGAGTACCGGATGTCATGCAGTGGGTTGCTGATGGCACTCATCTGCAGGGTGGTATGGTAGTCAAGCTGGGTCCAGCGATCATCCTCTAACGTGAATCAATCGCGGAGCATAGTCTGAATCGACTCAAGAGTAGCAGGTGGAGGGGGCACAGGCTGCCCAAGAGCAGGTGCAGTCATCCTGAGCATCAGAGTGCTCGGACTCAGCAGGTGAATCGACAGCTGCCTGAAGCCGCCGTGCCTTAGATAGGAAGGCAAGGGGCAGGGAGGAATTGGAACTCATCAAGTAGGACATGAAAAGCACGAAAAATCATAGGAAGATAGAGAGCATCGACCAAAGACCATGGCTTCTTCCTAGCATTGATCATCCAGTCCATCATGGTACGTGGAAGATTGAAAGGGACATGGAAGTGTAGGTGATACATAGCAAAAATCTCAAAATATGAAACCTCATCAGTCGATCCCGCTTTGGACAGAATCGTGGAAAAGACAATGCGATGAAGCTCATAGAAGTAGGGGTTTAGAAACTTGGCAAGAAGCTTTCGTGGACGTGTGTTTGGGGTACACAAATCGTCCTTGAAGCTTTCTAGGGACGACCCATCGAGGAATTGAAACTTGCGAGCATCAACAAGTTTCTCCCATGAGTTAGGCTCCGAAATTTTAAGATATTCTACAAGATCAAAGTCATCAAAAGATATATTAATGCCAGCAACACGTGAATATAAACGTGTATCATCATGAGTAAGATTGCAATAAAACATTTGAATGGCATTTAAATAGATAAGTGAATTTGTAGTGACAATTTCATCAAGACATAAATCATGGAATAGGGAGTCATATTGAGAAAATATGGTGAAGTTAATAGGATGACCCGCACACACGGGACGAGATCAAAAATCATTGAACCACTCGTTTGAGGCTTCCAATGATACAAATATTCTATCATCATATGTGTTAGGGTCAATGGGACGAGGTGGAATGAACAACGGGTGAATGGGTTGTTGAATAGGTTGTTCAATAGGTTATTCAACACGAAGAGGAGGATTTGAAGAGGACACACCCTTGGTTCGAAGCCTCTTTCCTCTATTAAACAACTTGGGAGCCATGAGTAATGAAGAAAATAATAAAATTTAGATGGAGAAAAGAGTGAAATTATACCTCAAAAGGATGATGAAGGATGGAGGAGAAAGATGCAAGAAACCCTCTCCTTGAATTTGGAGAAGAAATATGCACTAGAATGAGAGAACTAGGGTTAGGATTTGAAAAGAAAGGGTTTTGAGAAGTTTAGAAGGTGGCAATAGAGGAGAGAGAGAGGGAGAACCCGGTTATATTGTTAGGGGTTCGAATGGTCGGAAGGAATCTGGACCATTGGATCAATTTTCAGATCAGCGGCTGAGCCCGCTTGAGGTTCTGGAATGACCAGACCGAATTCGGCCCGAACTCTGGGTTAGGCAGAATTCGGCCCGAATTCTGGGTTTTAGGGCCAGAATAGAAATCAGGCTGAAATGAGGTAAAAATAATGATAGATAAATAAGAATGAAGGAAAAGAAATATGAATATGCAAAAATAAGAAATCCAAGTAGAGAATTGCAAAAAGTGAAAGCTGAATCAAAAGAATAACAGTGAAGTTCGAAAATTTGAATTGAGCAAATTATAAATAAAAGTATACCTTGTAATAAACAAGGAGTTATGACCTAATTTATTATGGTGAAACTGCCATGGGGTAGCTGTAGGGGCCGGATCCCAGCTAGCGGTATTCCTGAGGACTAGTGCACCGTGTCGCTTAGGCTTTTACACCTTGTTGTCAGAAGGACCCTTTCGGCTTGTACCCATAACAAATTCATCATAAGGAACCAAGACATAATCGATATTTATGCAGGTCACTTTAATGAATAACATCTTCATCCAAAATTCCTAGTTTCATGAGATAGAAAGTTGAAACGCTCTTTGGATAGTGGTTTAGTAAAGAAATCTGCTAGCTGATGATCAGTGTCAATAAATTCTAAGTTTATAGTACCATTTTGCTGGTGATCACGCAAAAAGTGGTGACGAATTTCAATGTGTTTCGTGCGTGAGTGATATATAGGGTTCTTAGTAAGGTTTATAGCACTAGTGTTATCACAGAATATAGGAAATGTGCATAAAAGAAAGGTTGTAGTCTGCAAGGGTTTGCTTCATCCATAGAATTTGTGCACAATAAAGACCAGCTGTGATATATTCAGCTTCTGTTGTGGATAGTGCGACGAAATTATGCTTCTTGCTAAACCAAGAGACTGGAGCCTTGCCTAATAAATGACACGTACCGCTTGTACTTTTACGGTCGACTTTGCATCCTGCAAAATCAGCATCCGAATAACCGATAAGGTCAAAGGATGTGGATTTGGGATACCATAAGTCCACTGTAACCGTACCCTTAAGGTATCGAAAGATACGCTTAACGACGGACATGTGTGATTCCTTAGGATTAGCTTGATATCGAGCACACAGGCAAACGCTAAACATAATATCGGGGCGACTAGCAGTTAAATAAAGTAAAATACCAATCATACCTCTATACTTACGTTGGTAAACAGGTTTGCCGCTTTCATCAGGTTCCAGCTTGGTCGAAGTAGCCATAGGGGTACTGATTGGTTTGACGTTGTCAAGATCAAACTTCTTCAGCATATCCTTAGTATATTTTGACTGGCTGATGAAAGTTCCTTACGAAGTTTGTTTGACTTGCAATCCAGGAAAGTAGGTGAGTTCCCCCATCATGCTCATCTCAAATTCGTTCTGCATACACTTAGCAAAATCTTGGCAAAGATTTTTATTAGTAAAACCGAATATGATATCGTCTACGTAAATTTACACTAAGAGAATATTGTCTTGAAAACTTTTGATAAATAGTGTAGTGTCAATTTTCCCTTTTGAAAAACCTTTATCCAGCAAGAAATTGCTTAGGCGTTCATACCAAGCTCTAGGGGCGTGTTTGAGGCCATATAGTGCTTTCTTGAGTTTGAAAACATGGTCGAGAAATTTGTGATTTTCGAAACCAGAGGGTTGTTTTACAAAAAATTCCTCCTTAATATATCCATTCAGAAAAACACTTTTAACATCCATTTGAAACAATTTAAAATTTTGAAAATTAGCAAATGCACAAAGCATCCGAATGGATTCCAGTCTTGCAACAGGAGCATACGTCTCATCGTAGTCGATACCTTCCTCTTGGTTGTATCCTTGAGCTACTAGACGAGCTTTATTGCATGTAACTGAACCATCTTCATTTACTTTGTTGCAAAAAAAAACCCATTTTGTACCAATAATCGAATGATTAGCTGGCCTAGAGACAAGTTCCCAGACCTGGCTCCTCTCAAATTGGTTGAGTTCTTATTGTATGGCAGAAATCCAAAACTCATCATTAAAAGCTTCTAAAATAGTTTTAGGCTCAATTTGTGAAATGAAGGCAGTGCTAGCAATGGAGTCTCTTAACGATGATCGAGTACTTACTCCGTGTGAAACCTCATCTATTACCAAGTTTTCTGGATGTGACGGCTTGAAAGAAAAATTTTTTGGCAAGCCCTCCAAAGAATTGGTTTCAGTAGTGGTATTCATCGGCGTAGAAGTTGACGGCTCAACATCATCGTCAGGAGTGCCTACTGTACTATTATCTTCATCAAAAGTCACATTTGTAGACTCTTCCAAAATTAATGAGCGTTTGTTGAACACTCTATATCCCTTGCTCTTGGCAGCATAGCCAAAAAAATACCATCGTCAGCTTTGGCATCAAATTTGCCTAAGTTGTCTTTGGTCTTAAGGATAAAACATCGAAAACCGAAAACTCTAAAATATGAAACATTTGGAGTTCTTCCAAACCAAAGCTCATAGGGTATTTTCTTCGTAATATGTCGAATAAGCACCCTATTTAAAATATGGCACACTGTACTGACAGCTTCAGCCCAAAAATATTTCGGAAGTAAAAATTTATTCAACATGACTCTAGCCATATCGCCAAGAGTCCTATTCTTCTGCTCCACAACACTATTTTGTTGAGGAGTTCTAGGACAAGAAAACTTATGATTAAAACCATTTGAGTCACAAAACTTTTCAAAATCAGTATTTTCGAATTCGCCTCCATGATCACTTCGGATTCGAGTGATCATGTAGCCTTTTTCGTTTTGAACCTTTTTAGCAAAAATTTTGAAAACAGAAATCGCATCGCTTTTGTTTGAAAGAAAAAAAAAATCCAAGTGAATCTAGAAAAATCATCTACTATAACAAAAGCGTAGAGTCTTCCACCAAGACTGGCTACTCTACTAGGACCAAATAAGTCTATATGAAGTAATTGCAAGGGTCTAGTAGTACTTACAGTGTTTATTGAATGAAACGAAGACTTGGTTGCCTTATTCAACTCACATTCAGTACATACCGTATCCTATTTGAATGTGATGTCGGGCAAGCCTCTTACTAGCTTCTTTGTCGATAGTCGGGATATGGTATCCATATTGGCATGACCAAGACGCTGGTGCCACAACAATCTCTCATCCTTGTGGGCGTAGAGGCATTTCCCTGCACTGTTAGTATCTCTAGATAGATAGAAAATGTAAATGTTATCCTCTCTTATCCCTTCAAAAGTGATGTCTTTCGTTGACCTATCATAAATATATCATTTATTTTGTCCAAAGTTAATATCATATCCATGATCAGCAAGGTGACTTATGCTGAGCAGGTTATGCTTTAACTCGGTCACTAGGCAGACATTCTTTATTACAGAAGAAGGAGGATGACCAATAGTACCATTACCTATGATGTATCCTTTTAAGTTGTTGCCGAAGGATACATATCCTTCCCTCTTCATCGATAGTGATGCGAAAAGATTTGTGTCTCCCGTCATATGTCGTGAGCATCCACTATCGAGAATCCACTTGCTTTTAGTTGAGGAGGGAAGGTCCACCTACATCAAGAGTAGATGTGACCTTTGGTACCCAAGTTCTTGTGGGTCCTAAAATGTTAGTTTTTGGCACCCATGCATATAGATTTATATCTACTAATCTCCTAATTCTACATTGTGGTGAGATGTGTCCATATAATCTACAATAGGTGCAAGTAGCATGCCTATTTATGTTGAAAGCATGTTGATGGTGTCTATATGTAGCATGGTGAGAGTTGTGTGGAACAGCAGTATAATGACTATATATGGTAGCAGGATGATAGTTATGTCTATATTCAGCATAGTGATGGTTATGTCTATGTGCTACATGGTGATGGTTATGTCTATGTGCAGCATGGTGATTGTGTGTAGCAGTAGAATGATAGTTACGAGAATAATTTCTATGTGCATGTGGTTTGTGTGCTGTATGGAAGTGCGTGTACATGTAGGCATGTTTACGTGCTGCATGATGATGACGTGTTTGACTATTTTGAGTAGTCTTGTGCTTTGTGTGTGTCTTATATGATTGGGTTTGAGGTTGAGCAACCTGTTTTCCTAATCTAATCTCTAATTTCTTAGAAGCAGCATGCAGTTCATTACACTTAGCATTCAAACCATCAATTTTAGCAATAGAGATATTGTGTCTATTCTTTTCTTTAGCAAGCTCAGTGTTGAGTGCTGTAATCTCACGTGTTTGCTTATCAATACGTATTTCGGCATCATGTAGGCTTAACTTAAGCTTAGACACCTCATTAGTGTCTTACGTGGGTGGAGTGTCTCTAACATTATCAAGCAAAGAAGAGAGTTTTTGAATCTCGACTTCATAGCTTTTGATCTTCTCATTGGCATGCTTATATTTACTAATAACTTTCTTGTGGTCATTTAGTAAATCATTGAATGCATTGCCAAGTTCATCAAAAGTGAAATCATCGAGAGTATTGCTAGTTACCATATCGGATGTTGCCATTAGACATACATTGGCGGTGTCTTGAGGGGAGTCCTTTTCTTTCTCGGAGTCACTTGCTTCACTTTCATGCCAAATGCTAGTGTTGGCATATTTTCTTGAGGAAGACTTCTTGTAGGGCTTCTCATATCGGTTGATTTTCTTTGTGAATGGACAGTCTTTTCGGACGTGTCCAGTCTTCTTGCAGCCGTAGCATGTTAGTTCTTCCTCGTCATCTTCTTATTGTTCCTTCTTTCTTCGATTGAAGCGAAGGAACTTCTTGAAGTTGCGGACAAGGATATCTTGATCATCATCTTCAAAATTATCGTCATCGGTCTCTTCAGGATCAGCCCTTCGACGATGAGCTTTTAGGGTAATCTCTTTTGCCTTTGGAGCAGGCTCTTCGAAGTCTTTGAGGTCAAGCTCGTGAGTAATCAGCTTTCCCATCAAGGTCTCCATAGGCATTATGGTGAGATCATTGCCTTCTATGATAGCTGTTACCTTAGGGTTCCAAATCTTCGGTAGCCCCCTAAGTAACTTGCGGATCTTTTCATGATTTGTATATTGTTTGCCGAGAGATGACAAGGGGTTGATGACGTCGAGGAATCTTATAAACATTTGTGTGATCATTTCATTTGGCTTCATCTTGAACGCCTCACATTCTCGAGTGAGACGACTAATTTTTGACTCCTTGACTTGGGTGGTTCCTTCATGCGTCACTTCTAGAAGTTTCCATACTTCGTGCGAGGTGGTGCATGTTGAAACCCTGTTAAACTCATTCCTGTCTATTGCAAAAAATAAAGCATTAATAGCTCTAGCGTCTAGACTTGCCTGTTTCTTTTCCTCGTCAGAATATTTGTCGTGGGGCTTCTCGACGAGATCACCATTGACAACTATCCTGGCGAGCTTTTTGTAACCATCGGTAACAATGGTCCACAGGTCGAAGTCTAGAGACTTGAGATAAAAACTCATCCTTATTTTCTAATAGGTGTAGTTTGTTCCATCAAATAGGGGTGGCCTATGAGTGGACAGCCCTTCACCGTGATTGGAAAACATGGGTTGTGTGGTTCCCATGGATCAGCTCTAGAATGTTAGTCCTTGTTGAGAGAACAGAGCTCTGATACCAATTGAAGAACAAGTAGACAACTCTAGAGGGGGGTGAATAGAGTTTATGATAATAATATCCAATTAAAAATTAAACTCTTTCACCAACAGTAAATAATCAGAGTAAATGCGAAAATTATAAAGTGCAAGAAAGCATACAAAAACACAACTAATTTTAACCTGGTTTCCCTCGTGGAGGACTAGTCCAGGCCTGAGAACTCTAGCCCAGGATTAAATCCACTATTTGTGAAATAGTAGTTACATCCCGTGCCTTTTCTTCAGAAGAGCACGTCAACTTCTTACAAAGATCGCAGTGGCGATGCTTGAAATTTTCCAAGCGACTTTTCAACTCTTGCACAAACTCCTAACTGAAGAGCACTTTGAGGCTTAGGGAGCTTGTGGCTAGTAGATGAGAAGGGTAAGGCTTGTATAAGGTTTTAGAGATAAGAGAAGAGAAGATTGGATGATTGAAAAAGTGAGAATTCAAGGCCTATTTATAGGGTTCTAGCCAGGCAGAATTCGGCCAGAATTCTGGGTCAAGAATTCAATTTTTTGGCCGTTGGACAACTAGCATACAACAAACCCTAAAAATTAGGGTCCTGTAATTTAGGGGACAGAATTCGGCCCGAACTCTGTGTGGAGGCAGAGTTCGGCCCGAACTCTGTCTCCAGAAGACAGAATAGTTCTAATGGGCTCATTGGGCTAGTTTCGTTTTGGTGGAGCTTTTGGTTTATGGTTTGGAGATAGGTACAGGCCCAAACTACTCAGTGCGACTCAGTTTACATTTATCTAGACTCGAAACATAGTACGCTGCAGGTACGAGCCGTCGTCCGTCTTGTACTGAGTTCAGTTTTGATGTGTCATATTGAATTATGACAAGTATCATATTGTCAATTTTATCAATATTTGGTTGACTGTGATTTTGTGTCAACACTTAATAGCTACTAAAGATGAGAAATCAAAAGAATATTCCATTTTAGTACATGTGATCAAAAGATGACATACAACCTTTATAGAAGAATCTTGTATAAATATGATAGATAAATGTATATTACATTTTGAGAAAAATGTCATCATGAAAGGAATAAAGTTAATAATTCAATCATGATAAAAGTCAAAATATAGCTCAAAAAAAAAAACTCAAATATCATGTCCATGATTATCTAATTAAGAAATGATCCACCAATTTATTGCATTGCATGGACTATGTATGTTTTACCACATATTTACCCATCAACGAATAATAATCCAACCTTGCTAATACTAAATGGAAAACCAATAAAGTTCAAATAGCAAAGAGCATATGTGATAATCAATGAGTAGTCAAAGTAGAGTAATAAATTAACTTGATAACCACATAATTAGATAATATAGGACTATTCAACCATTAGGATCATTTATCAATAGAAGTAAACATGATCCAACGAATCTCATCAAGAAAAAAATTCCAAATCCATATTTATAATAAAATCTTACAAATCGATGGAAAATATGGGGAAAGAGTCAATCTCATTTAAATTATTACATATTTAATCTAATGAGATGTAATACGATAAAACGATAAAATTATGACTCAAAGATGAGAGAAATTTAGGAGATGCTTACTAATGACTGGTATGGTAGGAAGCTAAAGCGATGAATCACAAACCTCAATGGAAACAAGATTAAAATAATTTTTTGTCAAACTAATTTTAGAGACCAAATATATCTATCTAAAATAGAATACAAACCTCATAAAAAACTCATAAGTCTTGTTTTTGTAAACTAGCATATCACATATAGATTGAAATTCAGGAAGATAGCTAGATGAGTGAAAGTGAACAAAAATTATGTAGCTTAACAATACATCGTAAATAAGCAAGCTACATAACTGATTAAGATTAATGAGGTAGGCCATTAACAAGATAAATGTGCTCATTAAATCTTAAGTCACTAACACTAAAGATACATGCTTGACCATAGAGTTCACAATAATGGTAATACATTTTGAATAATCAAAATGATTTATATACTCTTTATTAAGCAAGGATAAGAGTATAAGATAGGAAGTAAATAAATTATACTCTCATCACGTAAAGGACAAAAGAGATGTTCATTAAAACAAATAGAACAAACCTCTTTGCCAAGTATTAGGATTAAACCAAGATAAATAAATAATATATTGATCTAGAGAATGCAAAATTATAGCCGTTATGAAAGTGTATTCTCTAAAAATACAAAATCTCAACGCAAAAGCTCGACCCATAGCAGCTAAAGACATAAGAAATATGATGTATCAATTACATGTATTCTTATATGTTGTAGAAACATCATTGGACAAAAATGATTCAGAAGAAACATGTCCAAGGAATGAGCAAAGAAAGATCATTAAGATCAATGAAGCTAATTACGAGCTAAAGATAGTAAGAGACACATTTTTGAAAAGCTTTCACAGTGCACCATAGTAAAATATAAAGAAATAGACTAGAAAGTGTGCACTAATTAAGGAGGTAAAATTAACAAGCAAGGTAAAACACAAAATCACGTGATCCTTAAAAGAACTTCCATAAATAGTCATGAGCAAGATACTAATAAATATTTTCCCTCAACATTCTAACTTGAAGAAGTAAAACAAACAAATATCAGAAGTTAGGAACCTTTAATATATATATATATATATATATATATATATATATATATATATATATATATATATATATATATATATATATATCACAAATAGGCATACATGAAAGGATCAAAAATCAATTAAAAGACATGTATCCATAAAGTCAACCAAAAAAAAGGCCAAGAAGATATCATCAAAAGAAGACTTTAAGGAAGAAGCTAATTGATTCAAGAAGAGATACACAAATTTGGTCAAGGAATCAATAGCTAAAGTATGAGATAAGCACAAGTTTGTAGGAAGCAAGTATAATTAAATATTCTTCAAAACAATATAAAACTGGAGCTTAACTCATATGCCCACATAAAGTTATATATACATGATCTACATGTAAATGGAGATTTAACGAATATAGTCATGTATCCTTAAAAAAAACTATCACAAATTCAAAACACGTAAATAGGCTTTATTAGGCAAATACATAATTGATTCGTAAGAGGTTTAAACTTGAAAATCAATAATGAATATATTAT
Source organism: Iris pallida (assembly GCA_029216955.1). Lineage (NCBI taxonomy): Eukaryota > Viridiplantae > Streptophyta > Magnoliopsida > Asparagales > Iridaceae > Iris > Iris pallida. The sequence goes on along the minus strand of JANAVB010040016.1, from coordinate 298,877 downwards.
TTAAGCACAAGGTTAAAATGGAAGTATAAGAAGCTTGTGCTAAACATATATATTCACAAATACCGATTAAGATAAATATGACATATTAAATACAAATCGGCAAGAAGTAACTATCTTAAAAAAAATTAGAACGGAGAGTTAAAATTAACCCAAATCAAAACCAAGGTCCTATGGACTAGATTTATATGTATGCTTTATAAATAAAGATTAAGAATAACGAGCATGCATATATAAATGTGTCACACTAATAAAAAATGAGTGATAAACTATATAGTGTGAACTAATCATTTAAGCTAAGTAACTAGTCATGCTAGATAAAAAAAAAAGTAATAAGAAAATTAACTAAACATACTAGTATTATATCTCACATTGGCAACTAAAGGATATTAATGTGAGCTAGTAGCAAGACGTCAAGAGAAACACGCTATATTCTACAAATATAAACCATTTAAAGAAAATCGTTTAGCATGTTACCAAAGTGGCTCTAGTGGCCATACTTGTGTTGGTACAATTGCTTAGAAGATGACCTTTAAGATTTGTAACCACCAACACGCTCCTCGGTGCTATGTCCCGATACAAGTAGCTCCACCTACAATATTAGGCGAAGACTTTGGTATCCAAATAAACTTGGATCCATATTTGTTAGATTTAGGGACCCATATACTATTTACTCTAGCATTGGTAGAAGAACTCCTACAAATAGGACACGTTACACTTATGTGTCCAATGTGAGAGAAATAGACGCACCTAATACTAGCGTGTGCACATGTATCAGAATGACCATGACTATGAACATGTAACATACTAGAATGATGAATATCTTTAGAGTGAGCATGCATGGATTTGGTTTTAAGAATATCATGTTTTAATAGCAAATCATTATGCAAACAAGTAAGAGAATCAAATTTAGCATTTAAAGCATAATTTTCTTTTTCAAATAAAGCAATTCTAAAAATAAAATTATCATTTTATTTCTTTAAAGAGTCAATAGAAGAATCATGCAAATGATTTAGCTCATGTGTTTTCCTCTTAAGATCTTCTATTGATGAGGAAAGAGATTTAATTTTCAAAATTAAAGCCTCATTCAAACTCTTTAAAGAAACGTAAGATGAGTTTTGAGAATCAAGTCTAGATAATAAATTATTATTTTTATTTCTCAAAACCTTATTAGATTCTTCTAAATGAATAACCTTTTCTGAAAGTTCTTCAATTGTAAAATAAAATTCATCAAGAATCTCTATGGATTGGTTAGCCATGGCTATCCACTTAGAGCATTTCTTGTATTTAGAAGAAACATGATTGTCCATGCTACGAGAAGTAAAACCCTCTTTATCAGAGGAGGAGGAATACGATGCCATAAAAAAATTAACAAGGATCTACTCTAAGAATGTTAAGCCTAATAATAGAGACCTTGCTCTGATACCAATTGAAGTTATGTGTAGGCAACTTTAGAGGGGGTAAATTGTATTTGTGTCAAAAATAACCAATTAAAATTCAACTCTATGTCAGTCCAAAAGCAACTACTAATAGAATATATTATCAGTATAGTAATACAAAAATTAAGAGAGAACAAAAGAGCATACACAAACACAGTAATTTAACCTAGTTTTTCTCGTAGAGGACTAGTCTAGGCCTAAGAATTCTCGCTCAGGATTGAAATCCGCTATTTGTGAAATAGGGTACACACACGTGACTTTACTCAGAAGAGCAAACCAACTTCTTATAACTTTACGGAGGCAAAACTTGGAATTGTCCAAGTAACTTCTTTTCAACTCTTGTACAGAACTTCTAGCAAAATCGCACTTGAGCACCTTGGGGCTTAGGATGTTTTGTGGCTAGTAGATTGAAAGAGTAAGGCTTAGAATGTATAAGGCTTAGAAGATTGAGATTGAGAGATGATTTAAAATGAGAGAAATCAAGCCTATTTATACTAGTTAGGTGAGGCAGAATTCGGACAGAATTCTGTCCCAAATTTTCAAAAATTTGAACGTTGGACAGCTTGTAGCAGGGTATTCCTAAAAATTAGGTTCCTAAAATTTAGGGGGCAAAGTTCGGCCCGAGTTCGGCCTAAGGCAGAGTTCGGCCCGAATTCTGTCTACCTTGGGCCAGAAAGTCTACATAGGCTAGATTGGTTTGGTTTGGGTCAGGAATTATTTTATTTTGTATGGTGGAGCTTGGAGAAGTAAGTCTAGGGCTTGAGATAACTCAGTGTGACTCAACGTACATGTTCCTAGACTCAATAAATTAAAGATTACGGATGGAGTACAAGATAGGAAAACCAAGAGCCCTTTGATGACGCCTTTCTTCTGATATTTGAGCAGACCTGAAGATGCATTTTTCTTGACAACAGTCGTCCAAAGATAAACCGATCTAGAAATCTGAATACCTTCCTCGATGCGAGGCCTCGGATAGGTCGCTAGGCGGTTCAGAGAAATCATTGTTGACCCAAATCACAGTCAACCAAATATTGACAAATTGACAATATGATACTTGTCATAATTCAATATGACACAACAAGACAGAACTCAGTACTTGACGGACGTCATCTCTCTCCTGCAGCATACTCGTTTCGGAGTCTGTAATATTTTTACATTTGTTGAATCTAGCTAAATATAAACTGAGTAGCACTGGGTATTCTTGGCTTAACCCTTATCCCCAAATCAAACCCAAAAGATCCTCCAAGCCAAACTAGCCCAAAAAAGCCCATTTGAACATTCTGTCATATGGAGACAGAGTTCGGGCCGAACTCTACCTCCACACAGAGTTCGGGCCGAACTCTGTCCCCTAAATTATAGGACCTTAATTTTTAGGGTTTGCTGTATGCTAGTTGTCCAACGGCCAAAAATTTGAATTCTTGACACAGAATTATGGCTGAATTCTGCCTATCCCAACTAGTATAAATAGGCCTTGAATTCTCTCATTTTCAATCATTCAATTATCTTCTCTTCTCTTCTCTTCTCTATAAGCCTCATACAAGCCTTAACCTTCTCATCTACTAGCCACGAGCTTCCTAAGCCTAAAAGTGCTCAGTTCTATTCAGTTAGGAGTTTGTGCAAGTGTCAAGAAAGTCGCTTGGAAAATTCCAAGCATCGCCACAGCAATCTTTGTAAGAAGTTGACGTGCTCTTCTGAAGAAAAGGTACAGGGTGTAACTACTATTTCACAAATAGTGGATTTAATCCTGAGCTAGAGTTCTCAGGCCTGGACTAGTCCTCCACGAGGGAAACCAGGTTAAAAACGACTGTGCTTGCGTATGCTCTCTTGATCTTTTTATTTCCGTATTTACTACTCTTATTATTTACTGCTGGTGAAAAGAGTTTAATTTTTATTTGGCTATTATTGTTATAAACTCTATTCACCCCCCTCTAGAGTTGCCTACCTGTTCTTCAATTGGTATCAGAGCTCTGTTCTCTTAACAAGGACTAACATCCTAGAGCTGATCTATGGCAACCACACAACCTATATTTTCCAACCATGGTGAGGGACAGTCCACTCGTAGGCCACCCCTATTTGATGGAACCAACTACACCTATTAGAAAACTAGGATGAGTTTCTATCTCAAGTCTCTAAACTTCGACCTGTGGACCATTGTCACAGATGGTTACAAAAAGCCCGCCAGAATAGTTGTCGAGGGAGATCTCATCGAAAAACTCAGCAACAAATATTCTGACGAGGAAAAGAAACAGGCGAGTCTAGATGCTAGAGCTATTAATGCTCTTTTATGTACAATAGACATGAATAAATTTAACAGGTTCTCGACATGCACCACCTCGCATGAAGTATGGAAGCTTCTGGAAGTGACGCATAAAGGAACCACTCAAGTTAAGTAATCTAAGATCAGTCGTCTTACTCAAGAATACGAGACCTTCAAGATGAAGTCGAATGAGACGATCACCCAAATGTTTACAAGGTTCCTTGACGTCATCAATCCTCTGTCATCTGTTGGCAAACAATACTCCAATTATGAGAAGATCCGCAAGTTACTTAGGGGGCTACTGAAGATCTGGAACCCTAAGGTAACAACAATTATAGAAGGCAATGATCTCACCAAAATGTCTATAAAAACTTTGATGGGAAGCTGATGACCCACGAGCTCGACCTCAAAGACTTCGACGAACCTGCTCCAAAGGCAAAATAGATTTCCATAAAAGCTCATCATCGAAGGGCTGATCCTGAAGAGACTGACGACGATAATTTAGAAGGTGATGATCAAGCGCTTCTAGTCCACAACTTCAAGAAGTTCCTTCGTTTCAATCAAAAAAAAAAGGAACAACAAGAAGACGAAGGAGGAACCAACTTGCTACGGCTTAAAAAGACTAGACACGGTCGAAAGGACTGTCCCTTTGCAAAGAAGGGTAACCGATATGAGAAGCCCTACAAGAAGTCTTCTTCAAAAAAGTACACCAACACTAGTATTTGGCACGAAAGCGAAGCCAGTGAATTTGAGGAAGAAGATGACTCTCCATGAGACACAGCTAATGTCTGCCTAATGGTAACATCCGAGAAGATAACTAGCGAAACTCTTGATGACTTTACATTTGATGAACTTGGCGATGCCTTTAATGACTTACTAAATGATCACAATGTTGGCACAGTTTATTTGATAACATTAACAGCATCTTCGTAGTCTAGTTTTCTCTATATTTCAGCTAACAGATAATCTTTAAAAGCTCTCCTACAATCAGTTTTGTCCATTCTAGCCGAGTCATCAAAGCCTTATGGACGTTTCTAAAAGAAGACAGAAGGAAAGACCAGCGCTCCTTAAAGACGGCTCTCAACAGATTCAAGATTTCGAGTCTGTACAAGGTCTAGGTACTTCTGTATAAACACCTAAGGTTGGATGACAAAACGTAAAGCTCTTCTATTTTTTACTCAAAAATCAATGTCCAAAAGAATGGCATACCGATGGTACACCGATGTGTACCGACGGTATACCGTTTCTGAGCCACAAGAATATTCTGTGACAAACATCGCATACTGACGGCATACAACAGTATACCGACGGTATACCGTTTTGTGAGCCACAAAATGTTCTGTGATGAAATATCGGCATACCGACGGTATACCGTTTTGTTAGCCACAAAAATGTTCTGCGACGAACTTCGACATACCGATGACATACAACAATATACGGACGGTAAACCATTTTGTTAGCCACAAAATATTCTGTGATGAACATTGGTATACCGACGGCATACCGCTGCATACCGATGATATACCGCTTTATCTTATTTGATTTTTGAATGGACAAATACTAGTATTAAATGCTCCCCAACGGATATAATTATTACCGTTACTGTTCCGAAAGGAATACCGACGGTATATCGGTCCATACTGACGGTATGCCGTCTGGGCTACATTCAGGAGCATTAAATGCTACCTACTCTTGGTTTTCTATATAAAGAGATTCCTTCCTTCCATTGAAGGCTATCCACTTAAGCCATAAATTTCTCAACAACCATGAGCTCCACCATTACTACTCTACCCAAGCTTTTAATTGTCATCCAATCCAAAAGTGCTAAAGTATTAAAGAGTTGTACTTTTCAATCTTCAAGTATTAGAAGATCAACAGTTCTCTTCCTTTCCTTTTTGAAGTCACTACAAAAATTTGTCAGATTAGCGACGTCTCAAAACGTCGCTAATCTCGGCGAAAACGTCGCTAAACTAAATTAGCGACGTTTAATAAACGACGAAAAAAGCGTGTCGCTAATCGAGAAAACGTCGTAAAACGTCGCTAGGGCGACGTTAGTTAGCGACGTTTATAACGTCGCTAATTTATGACATTTTCAAGTGGTCGCCGATTAGCGACACATTAGCTACGTTCTTACGACGATGTGGTGGGTTTGCCACGTCAACAATTTAGTGATATTTTTAGCGACCTTTATATTCGTCGCTAAATGTTAGCCACAAATATAAACGTCACTAAAAACGTCGCTAAATTGAAAAAAAATATAAAAAAAGAATCCAGAATGCAAATGTACAATCCAAAATACAGAATCTAATCCCTGGGTTCGTCGACCCGCACAATACAATCCAGAATAGACCAAAAATAATTGGTCGTCTCCTCAAGCCTCTCGGAACATCACAATATGCATCACACATCACACAAACAAATATACATCACAATATGCATCACAAAGCAAGCTATACTAATATACTTCACACACAAGAAAACAAATATCTATCACAATATCCAAAAGGAGATATATCCATCAAAACAAATATCCATCACAATATCCAGATGAGATATATCCATCAAAAAAAATCCAGTCAATATATGTATCTGCTGTCGTCTATGCTGGGGCAGATACAACTCCCTCAGCCAGCGCACATAAGTAGGATCCGCGGCAGCCAGATCAATATCCAGAGGAGATGGATGACTGAAACTCCCAGTGGAACTGCCCTGTGGTGCCACCTTCTCCTTCACAGCTCCCTTGGCTTTAGGAATTACTTCTGGAGTAGCTCTCTCGGTGGAACTGTCCTCTGGAGCTGGAGCCACCTCCTCTTTCATAGCCTTCTGTGCCTCCCTCAAGCGAGATCCTCGGGTCTTAGGTGCCATCTGTGAGAATGGGTGCCATCTCGTTTGAGTACATTTTTGAAAGCAGATAAAATATAGAAAATTTAATTTTTTTGCCAAGTATGAGAACGGATGGCTCAGAACACAACCCAAAATTCATTCTAGCATACATTAGTGTGAATTATCTATGTTCTGTACATATGGTGTAGTATATGTTCTTATCGTATCTAGTATCTGAAGAATGTAATAGAATCAAGATGAACTCACATAATGTAATACTATGACATCATCTACTACTATATAAGATATAGTGATAGGTTGTCATATCATCATTGCCGAGGGATGAGGGTCGAAGGACAGTCAACTTTATCTACGGCTACATAGTTTCTGCCTCGCCAGTCGAATGGCTGCAGGGACTATGTCCTGATCACCATGTCGTACCGTAGATTAATAAAAATGGAGCTGGAGTTGAGCCAAAATACAGAATCCAAAATACAAAATACAGAATCCAATCCTTGGGTTCGCCAAAAATATAAAAACAAAGATTGACACACAGTACTAACTCATATGTGTTTTAAGTATGAGAACGGATGGCTCAGAACACAACCCAAAATTTATTCTAGCATACATTAGTGTGAATCATCTATGTTCTGTACATATGGTGTAGTATACTTTCTTATCGAATCTAGTATCTAGTATCTGAAGAATGTAACAGAATCAAGATGAACTCACATAATGTAATCCTAAGACATCAACTACTACTATATAAGATATAGTGATAGGTTGTCATATCATCATTGCCGAGGGATGAGGGTCGAAGGATAGTCAACTTTATCTACGGCTACATAGTTTCTGCCTCTCCAGTCGAATGGCTGTAGGGACTATGTCCTGATCACCATATCGTAGTCCAATACAATCTAGAGATTGACACAGTACTAATGTTAGGGTTATATACTAAAAGCATCACTTTTGTAGTAACCTTATTTCCTTAGATTTTGAATGAGAATCATATGGACAAATGTTTGCATATTGTATTTGTTGCAAGTGTTAATACAAATGTCTGATATTCTATATTATAGATAATATGGTGTGTGGTGTCACACAGAAGATCATATTATCAGTTCCCTATAGAGTATATAAATAGTTCACAACCTAGATGGACTTAGACAATCTATTGGAAAGGTTGTAGTGTAATTTGGTATTAGTCTATCTTGACTATAGGTTTACACTATTACACTTTGTGTGTATTGAACAGGACCACTTGAGGTTGTTCTCTTTGTACTGACTACATAAGAGAACAAACACCTCTGTTATTATGGATGCTTGTGCTCTTAATCCGGATATAATAATGGACATGTATATGCAGTGTGTATTACTTTGACTCATAAAAGAGTGAGATTTATTATGGATCAACAACCTCTATGAATTGGGTAATAACATTGTATGTATGATGGACTGTTGATTATAAATGGAATCCATGTCCCGATACATCGGGTTGATGATGTCCCCTTAAGGAGATCATAAGGATTGTCATATAAACCCTGCAGGTGGATTATATCCGACATGACAAATAAAGTTGAGCGGTACTACTTAAGAATAAAAGATGTCGAATCAATATAGTTGTCAGTAACTTAATTTGTTTGACGGACATACGATATCTTAACATGGGGAGTCAAACGAGCATATAATAAAAGGAGCCCACAAACATAATTTAGGATTAGGGAGGTAGTGCAACAATAGCTCATTAGTAGACCAAGCTATTGTTAATGGGCCTGGATTGTGTGTTCGGACTGAACACGGGATATCCAGATCCGTTAGAAGGCCTAACCCTAATTTCTCCTCATGGTCCCTGCCGTAGCCTATATATATCCTCTATTCTCTAGCCGCCAGATTACTGATCATAAATCTGAAACTTTTTCTAAATTCGTGATTCACGTAAGGAGAGAAAGAGAGGGCTGCCAAGGAGAAAAAAGGTTGGAAGATCGTAGCCCACACGACGTTCAACTCGAGGAAGGAATACGTGCAGAAGATCTTAGGGTCGTTCGCTCGAGATTGCCAGAAATTACTTGTCTCCTTTCCGTCGCAGGTATAATTCGTGAACCCTAGTTTCCGCCTATGAAGGATTAGAACACATATTAGATCTGTTTAACTTTCTATCGATCAATACGCACACCAAAGAAAGGGTCCTGGGTATCTCCAGTTCCATCAATTGGTATCAGAGCAACTTTGGATCTATGTATTAATTGATACGTCCATGTTGTCCAATAAAACCTGTACTGTATAATAGTCGGTAGATGTAGATCTGTTCTAACTCGATTTTGCAGGCATCTTAGATCCAACTATTATGGACCAATGCATGTTTTTGATTATGTTGTTTAAACCACAGATATGTCATGGATGTTGTTGTTACTGTGGATGTAATTAAAATCATGAGGGTTGATCATGCTTATTATTTTAATTTTTCAATCTAGATTATGTGTGAACTCCTTCGGAGGGCACATGATTGATGTAATTTTAATTATTTTTGATCAATCATGATGGCGGTGGTGGCTGTTTTTAACGCCGGACGAGATGTTATTTTTAAGCAGTCCAGAGGCAGACAGATGACCATAATAGTTGGATATTTTTTCTTATTTTTGTCATTTTGCTTTTTCTGATTATGCATGTTTATTATTGTGTGGTTGTTTTTTTGAAAAACCAAGCCAACATTAATAATGTACAATATGGACATAATATCAACTAGTAGAAAAATCCTCATTGTTAAATAACTAAGTGGGAGAGGATATTTATTTAGTATAAATCCTATGGTCTCCATTACTGGTTTGTAGGTGATGTAATTATACTTGCGTGTTGGCTTTAGTGCTTTCCTCCATATCGGATGAGTATAATTATGGATCACTAGTACAAACTTCCTTAGGGATAATTGTAGAAAGTTACCTAGTATGTGTTCACTTCTCCATATGAAGGAACTCATTACAAAGTAATGGACTTAGTATTAAGTAATGGTATACACTTAGATACAAATAATGGTATCCTTCCCATCGGAGTCACTGCTATTATTTGTATGACCAGAGCAAGACTAGCATATTAATTTTATTTGTCATAAAGTTGTGTTGACATGATAGTAAAATTAATAAGAAAAACCTACTTGAACAAAGTTGAATTTGTATACGTCCACACTATCGTGGCATGCTAAATTCATGGTGTTCAAGGTGTTGGTGAATTTCTTATTATTGTTTTGAGGGAATCAATATTTAGTTAATTCAAAAAAAATTTGCCCTACATAATTTTTTTTATGTGATTCTCAGGATTTCAAAAAAAGGGTTCTTTCAGTCCACTTATGGTGATTCTTAAAGAAAACAAACTTACTGGACCTAATTATATTGACTGAAAATGTAATTTGGACATTATTCTGACTGCTGAGGAGTACAAATATGTACTTGTTGAGGAATGCCCACCTAAGCCTGATGCTAACTCTAATGAAGAGGTCAAAGAGGCTTATAAGAAGTGGAAAAAGGTAGATGAGATGGCGCGGTGTTACATTCTGGCATCTATGTCAAATGTGCTGCAACATCAGCATCAGGCCATGGCCACTGCTTATGACATGATGTATAACCTCAAGGAACTCTTCGAACATCAGAGTAGAGCAGCTAGGCAGTTTGCTATAAAATGTTTGATGAATACAAATATGGCTGAGGGTACACCAGTAAGGGATCATGTACTCAAGATGATGGGTCATCTGAATAAGATGGAGATCCTTGGAGCTGAAATCGATAGGGAATCCCAGGGCGATATCATTCTCGGGACTCTGCCTAAAAGTTTTGACAATTTCTGCCTTAATTACAACATGAACAAAAGGTTGTATAGTTTGGCAGAACCTGCAAAAGAGCTACAAGATGCTGAATCTCTCTTTATGCAGAGTGGTCATGTTTTTGTTTCTGAAAAGGCTTCTACTTCTAAGCCAAAATACGGTAAAAAGAAGAATAAAATTCAGAAATAGGCAAACTCAGCAAAGAAGGACATGGGACCTCAAGGCGCGGTGAAAAAGCCGAAAGACAAATGTTTCAAGTGCAAAGGATCAGGACATTGGAAGACTGATTGTCCACTTCTCAAACAAGGGAACAAAGAAGGTATATCTCATTTACTAGTAGTTGAAACATGTTTAGCGGTGTTATCTATCGGCACCTGGTGTGTAGATACAGGAGCCACTAATCATGTCTGTAATACATTGTAGGGGTTCCAGGAAACCAGATGGCTCAGTGATGGAGAGATATGCTTGTTCATGGGTGATGCTACAAAATTATCGGTCGTTGCATTAGGAGATGTTATTTTATCTTTTAGTAGAAATAAGTCTTTGACATTAAGAGATTGTCTTTATGCACCTTCACTTAGAAGGAATTTAGTTTCTGTTTCTATGTTAGTTAAGGATGGATATTCAGTTTATTTTAATGACAATATTGTTATTAGAAAGAATAATTATTTTATCTGTTCTGGTGCATTAGTTGATAATTTGTATGTCATTAATCCTATTTCGCCCACAATGCAAATTATGGAAATGAATAATATGTCATCTAACTTAAATAAGAGAAAAGAACCTTCTTGTATGAACCAAACATATCTTTGGCACTTGCGATTGGGGCATATTAACCTAAGAAGGATTCAAAGACTGGTTGAAGATGGACCTTTGAGTTCATTGGAAGTGGAGGTACTACCAGTCTGTGAATCCTGCTTGGAAGGCAAAATGATCAAAAGGCCTTTTACGACAAAGGGGTATAGTGCCAAAGATGTGTTGGAATTGGTTCATTCTGATTTGTGTGGACCCATGACTATCCAAGCTAGAGGTGGCTTTGAATATTTTGTCATATTTATTGACGATTATTCAAGGTATGGATATATTTATTTTATGCACCGTAAGTCTGAGTGCTTTGAAAAATTCAAAGAGTACAAGACTGAAATGGAGAAACGTCATAGAAAATATATCAAGTCATTAAGATCAGATCGTGGTGGCGAGTACCTCTTTGGAGAGTTTAGGGATTGTTTATCAGAGGCTGGGATTGCATCCCAATTGACTGCACCTGGAACGCCCTAGCAGAATGGTGTAGCCGAAAGAAGGAATAGAACTCTTATGGAGATGGTTAGATCAATGATGAGTTATTCGGATTTGCCATATTCGTTTTGGGGATATGCCTTAAAGACTGCAGCTTATATTTTGAACTTGGTTCCTTCTAAGTCAGTGCCTCTTACTCCCACGGAGCTGTGGATTGGACGTAAGCCTAGTCTGAAACATGTTCGCATTTGGGGAAGTCCAGCACATGTACTGAATGGAAAAGCAGATGAGTTGGAATCTCGTACAGAAGTACGCTTGTTTGTAGGCTATCCAAGTGGAACGAAAGGAGGTTTATTTTATAGTCCTAAGGATCAGAAGGTCATTGTTAGCACCAATGCCCGATTCTTAGAGGAAGACTATGTGATGAACCATAAACCCACAAGTAGAGTTGTTCTAGAAGAACTGAGACGTGAGACACCAAGTACTTCAGTACCAACAGTACAGGAGGATGAACCACAAATAACTGCGCAACGTGTCACAAATGTTACACCACAACCGATAGTGCCTCGTCGTAGTGGAAGGGTTATGATACAACCTGATAGATATATGTTCTTGGAAGAGTCGTCAGACTTCGTCCCTGAGGAACAAAATTATGATCCCTGTACCTACAATGAAGCACAATAAAGCACTCCAAGATAAAGATGCAGAGTCTTGGCAAAAAGCAATGATATCTGAAATAGAATCTATGGATTCTAATCAGGTCTGGGAGCTTATAGAACCACCCGTTGGTGTAAAAGCCATTGGATGCAAGTGGGTCTATAAGAGAAAAAGAGGATCAGACGGTAAGGTTGAAACCTTTAAAGCTCGGCTTGTAGCAAAAGGTTTTACTCAAAGAGAGGGTATCGATTATGAGAAAATATTTTCTCCTGTAGCCATGCTTAAGTCTATCCGGATTCTTTTATCCATTGCAGCTCATATCGATTATGAGATTTGGCAAATGGATGTCAAGCCAGCTTTCCTTAATGAAAGTCTTGAGGAAGACATCTATACGAAGCAACCAGACGGGTTCATTGAAAAGGGCCAGGAGCATCTTGTTTGTAAGCTCATGAAGTCCATTTATAGACTTAAGCAAGCTTCCAGATCTTGGAACATATGTTTTGATCAGGTGATAAAATCCTATGGATTTGATCAATGTCAGGATGAATCATGTGTATACAGAAAGTGTGACGAAAATGTGGTGGTGTACCTAGTACTTTATGTGGATGACATCTTGCTCATTAGAAACAATGTGAAGGTGTTATCTGATGTAAGGGTATGGTTATCCAAACAGTTTGATATGAAGGACTTGGGAGAAGTAGGTCACATTCTTGGGATCAAAGTTCTACGAGACCGCAAGAAAAGGATGTTGGGCTTATCCCAAGCTTTCTATATCGATACTCTACTAACTCATTTTAGTATGCAAAATTCTAAGAAAGGTTTCTTACCTTTTAGACATGGAATTGCTCTATCAAAGGAGCAGTATCTGAGGACACCTAAAGAGATAGAGAACATGAAGGCAGTTCCTTATGCTTCAGCAGTAGGAAGCTTAATGTATGCAATGCTGTGTACGAGACCAGACATCTGCTTTGCCGTAGGCATGGTCAGCAGATATCGGTCTAACCCAGGACAAGAGCACTGGACTGCCATAAAGCATATTTTGAAGTACCTGAAAAGGACTAAAGAGTATATGCTAGTTTACCAAACAGATAGTTTAGTTCCATTGGGGTATACAGACTCAGATTTTCAGTCAGATAGGGATTCCAGGAAATCTACCTAAGGTTATGTGTTTACTTTGGGAGGTGGAGCCATTGTGTGGAGGAGTATCAAGCAAAAATGTATTGCTGATTCCACCATAGAAGCCGAGTATGTGGCAGCCTCTGAGGCAGCCAAAGAAGCGGTTTGGCTCAAAAACTTTCTGTTGGACTTGAATGTGGTACCTAGTTTTCCTAAGTCTATTGCACTTTATTGTGATAATAGTGGTGCAGTTGCAAACTCGAAGGAACCACGAGCCCATAAGACAAGCAAACATATTGAGTGCAAGTACCACCTGATATGAGATTTCGTAAAGAAAGGAAAAGTTGCTATGATCAAGATAGCATCAGCCGACAACCTAGCTGATCCCTTTACAAAGAGCTTACCAGCTAAGGCTTTTGACAGTCATGTTGAGGGAATGGGAGTCAGATGTGTAGCAGCATGGCTTTAAGTATAAGTGGGAGATTTGTAACAATATACTGAAAAGCAATGCTTTGAGTATAAGTGGGAGATTGTTAGGGTTATATAGTAAAAGCATCACTTTTGTAGTAACCTTATTTCTTTAAATTTTGAATGAGAATCATATGGGCAAATGTTTGCATATAGTATTTGTTGCAAGTGTTAATGCAAATGTCAGATATTCTATATTATAGATAATATGGTGTGTGGTGTCACACAGAAGATCATATTATCAGTTCCCTATGGAGTATATAAATAGTTCATGTAACAGTATACTGAAAAGCAATGCTTTGAGTATAAGTGGGAGATTGTTAGGGTTATATACTAAAAGCATCACTTTTGTAGTAACCTTATTTCCTTAAATTTTGAATAGGAATTATATGGGCAAATGTTTGCATATTGTATTTGTTGCAAATGTTAATACAAATGTCTGATATTCTATATTGTAGATAATATGGTATGTGGTGTCACACAGAAGATCATATTAACAGTTCCCTACAGAGTATATAAATAGTTCACAACCTAGATGGACTTGGACAATCTATTGAAAATATTGTAGTGTAATCTGGTATTAGTCTATCTTGACTATAGGTTTACACTAGTACACTTTGTGTGTATTGAACAGGACCACTTGAGGTTGTTCTCTTTGTACTAACTACATAAGAGAACAAAAACCTCTGTTATTATGGATGCTTGTGCTCTTAATCCGGATATAATAACGGACATGTATATGCAGTGTGCATTACTTTGACTCATAAAAGAGTCAGATTCATTATGGATCAACAACCTCTATGAATTGGGTAATAATAATGTATGTATGATGGGCTGTTGATTATAAATGGAATCCATGTCCTGATACATCGGGTTGATGATGCCCCCTTAAGGAGCTCATAAGGATTGTCATGTAAATCCTGCAGGTGGATTATATCCGACATGAGAAATAAAGTTGAGCGGTACTACTTAAGGATAAAAGATGTCGAATCAATATAGTTGTCAGTAACTTAATTTGATCGACGGACATACAATATCTTAACATGGGAAGCCAAACGAGCATATAATAAAAGAAGCCCACAAACATAATTTGGAATTAGGGAGGTAGTGCAACAATAGCTCATTAGTGGACCGAGCTATTGTTAATGGGCCTGGATTGTGTGTTCGGGCTGAACACGGGATATCCATATCCGTTAGGAGGCCTAACCCTAATTTCTCCTCATGGTCCCTGTTGTAGCCTATATATATCCTCTATTCTCTGGCTGCCAGATTACTGATTAGAAATTTGAAACTTTTTCTAAATTCGTGATTCACGTAAGTAGAGAAAGAAAGGGCTGCCAAGGAGAAGAAAAGGTTGGGAGATCGTCGCCCATACGACGTCCAACTCGAGAAAGGAATACGTGTAGAAGATCTTGGGGTCGTCCACTCGAGATTGCCAGGAATTACTTGTCTCCTTTCCGTCGCAGGTATAATTCATGAACCCTAATTTCCGCCTATGAAGGGTTAGAACACGTATTAGATCTGTTTAACTTTTTTATCGATCAATACGCACACCAAAGGAAGGGTCATGGGAATCCCCAGTTCCATCAACTAATTCATATATGTAGTCCAATACAAATAGTCTAATACAAAAACAACCCAATACAAATAGTCCAATACAAATAATAAGTACTAATAGCTAATAAGAACCACGCAGCTCATGCAAACGCTTAGTGTTACGATCACGCAACCACCTCGAATAAGTGGGATCGACGACAGCAAGAGAGATGTAGTCCATTGCAAGTGCTGGATGAATAGAACTCCCGGTCTCACTAGCTACCGGTTCTGGATGAATAGAACTCCTGGTCTCACTAGCTACCGGTGCCACTTCCTCCTTAACAGTAGGAGGAGCCACCTCAGCATTCACTGCTTCCCTCAAACGACGTGCCGCTCCTCGAGTCATAGGTGCCATCTGGTAAGATCGATATTCACAAATAATATAATTGTAATATAAGCAAGCTAACTAAAGGAATCATCATCTCGTTTGAGTACATTTTCGAAAGCAGATAAAGTACAGAAAATTCGATTTTTTGCCAAGTGTGAGAACGGATGGCTCAAAACCCAAGATAAACTCACATAAGTGTGAATCATCTATGTTCTGTACATATGGTGTAGTATATGTTCTTATCGTATCTAGTATTTGACGAATGTAACAGAATCAAGATGAACTCACATAATGTAATACTAAGACATTAGCTACTACTATATAAGATATAGTGATAGGTTGTCATATCATCATTGCCAACGGATGAGGGTCGGAGGACAGTCAACTTTATCTACGGCTACATAGTTTCTGTCTCGCCAGTCGAATGGCTGCAGGGACTATGTCCTGATCACCATGTCGTACCATAGTTTCTGTCTTGCCAGTCGAATGGCTGTAGGGACTATATGTCCCGATCACCATGTTACCAATTAACCAACCAACAAAACTACTTGTTACAAATATCGGCATTGTCGGTGCGTTCAAATCGGAGTATCATATTTTTCGGTGTCGGAAAACAAATAATTATTACTAAATTACCCTGCTCCCCTCCTCCAGTCGCCCCCACCTCCCCTGCTCCCCTCCTTCAGCCGCCCCCACCCCCTTGCTCTCCTCCCCCAGCCGCCCCCACCCCCACTGCTCCCCTCCCCGAGCCGCCCCCACCCCCCTGCTTCCTTTCCCCAGCCGTCCCTACCCCCTTGCACCCCTCCCCCAGCCGCCCCCACCCCCACTGCTCCCCACCCCAGCCGTCCCTACCCCCACTGCTCCCCTCCTCCAGCCGCCCCTACCCCCCCGCTCCCCTCCCCCTCCACCCACACATACCCACCCCTAACCCGTATCCTAACCCTAGCTCCCCTCCCCCAGCCGCCCTCGTCCCCCCTGCCCTACCCCCCCAGCCACCCCCTACTCATACCCCAACCACCCACATCCCCCCTGCCCCTCCCCCCGGGCCACCCGTACCCTCCAACCACCAACAACGAAAACAACCAGAGAGAGAGAGAGGGAGGGGGAGAGGGAGGGGGAGAGTCACGTACCGGAGAGGGAGGAGAGTCACCGGAGAGAGTGAGAGTCGCCGGAGAGAGTGAGAGTCGCCGGAGAGAGTGAGAGCGCCGGAGGGGGGAGGGAGAGTGGGAGAGTAAAATAGGGGGAAATAAATCGTTGGAGGGGAATATAATTAGAAATTAGGGACGCTAATACTACCGTCACTAAATTAGTAGCTATTAGCGACGTCAGAGCGACGTTTTACGACGACTAGCTCATGTAATTAATATACGTCATTGTTACGTCACTTATTTCGTCGCTAGTAGCGACTATTAGCAATGTTTCAATAAAACGTCGCTAATGAACACAATTTAGCGACGTTAATCGAACGTCGATAAATTTATGTCGCCAATTGAGCAGATTTTAGTAGTGAGTTGACGAGCCTTCGTAAGAAAACTCATGTGTAAGAAGTTGTCGAGTTCTTCAGATCGAAACTCGTGTTGAAGTTGGCGAGTTCTTCAGATCCAGACTCGTGTGTACTATTTACTCAATAGTGGATTTAAGTCGGAGAGAGTTCCGGGACTAGATTGCCTCTAGGGAGGAGACTAGGATACATCGAGTGTTTGATTTTCTCACTCTCTCTTATTTTATTTCAGTGATATAGCTTACTTGTGTTTAGTTTTATTTTATTTTCCTATTCACTCCCCCTCTAGGGTTCTATAATTAGTATCAGAGCTTTGTTCTCTTGATTTGGATTTATACCCTTAGAGTGATCCATGGCCACTAACCCTAGTGTCAACACATTCCATAATGAGGGATACTCCACAAATAGACCTCCTCTATTTGATGGAACCAACTATAACTATTGGAAGATTAGGATGAGCATTTATCTGAAGTCCATAGATTTCGATTTATGGGATTGTGTGATAAATGGTCTCCCTACTCCTTCTGGAGTTATTGAGGATGTTGTATCTGACACCCTTAGGGATAAACTCACTGAAAATGTCAAGAAGCTTGCTAGTCGAGACGCTAAGGCTATGAATGCTCTTTACTGTGCTCTCGATAGCAGTGAATTCAATAGAATCTCTACTTGTAAAACTTCAAATGAAATTTGGAAGTTGCTAGAAGTCACTCACGAGGGAACATCACAAGTAAATGAATCAAAGACTAGTAGACTCACACAAGAATATAAATCTTTTAAGTTGAAACAAGATGAGTCTATTACTAGCATATTTACTCGTTTCGGTGATATCATTAACCCTCTTTCTTCTCTTGGTAAGGAACATCCTGCTCATAAAAAGATCAGGAAAATTTTCAGAGGATTGACTAAAGGATGGAGTCCTAAAGCTATCGCCATCATTGAAGGGAACGACTTAACAACCATGAACCTTGAGACCCTCATGGGGAAGCTTATGACTTATGAACTTGACATGAAAGATCAAGAGGAATCATCCATGCAAGAGAAAGAGAAGGAGAAGGCCAAAGAAAAGGAGAAGTCTCTGGCTCTCAAAGTTACAAAATCCTACTCAAAGGATAGCTCCGACGACAACGAGTCGGATGATGATGAAGAAATAGCTCTCAAAGCAAAGGATTTTCGAAAGTTCCTCAAGTTCAACAAAGCCAACCGCTTTAGACGGGACAACGATAAAGATCCTGCTTGCTACCAATGCAGGAGAACCGGTCACATCAAAAGAGATTGTCCTATGACAAGAAAAGACTCCAGTAAGTATGAGAAGCCTAACAAAGGAAGCTTCTCCTCCAAAAAATATGCTAACACCAGTATCTGGTGTGAAAGAAATGCTAGCGATTCAGACAACGACAAAGAATACAAACACAATACAAAAGTTTGTCTCATGGCAATCGATGAGGTACTCGATGATCTTTCTTTGAATACTCTCACTTATGATGACTTGGAAAATGCTATTCTTGAACTACACGTAGAACACAAAGGTGTTCGAAACAAGTACAAGAAATCTCTAAAAGAGTTTGATGCACTCAAACTTGAAGTAGAAAGAATCTCCAATATCATTATTGATGTAAAAGGAAAATCTCCTGTCTCTGACACGGATGAGATAGAATCTTTGCGACTCAAGTTACAAGAATCTCAAGTTATCATTGAGAAAAAGGATGATGAGATTCAATCCCTCAGAAGGGCTTATGATTTTGCTATGCATAAAGTTCAAGCTGCAAATAGAAGAGAATATGATACTTCTACTAAGTATAATGATCTTCTTGTGCAGGGTAAGAAACTAGTTGATAAGAACACTACTCGCACACATGCTCTAAGACATGCCTACACTCATCACAATACTAGTCACAATTCTTACATGAACAAGAACACTACACACAGGTCCTATCCTAACATAAGGAAAGAATCCTTTGTTAAGAAGAACACCTCACATCATGCCTTCTATTATCATCATCATAACACTCATGATAGAACTCCTTGCACTAAAGATTCATATGTGCATAACACTCACACATTCTCTTCTAAATATTCCATGATGTGCAACTATTGTGGCTTACTTGGACATACTTCTAATTATTGTCTAACAAGGAAACAAGTTGATATGAAAGTTTATAAATGGGTTCCTAAGACTAACAATCAAGGACCAAAACAATCATGGGTACCAAAATATTCATCTTCAACTTATGTTGTAGGTGAAAAATCCTTCTTATGCTAGAAGCAAGTGGATCCTCGATAGCGGTTGCTCAC
The DNA here is from genome assembly GCA_029216955.1 of Iris pallida. Lineage (NCBI taxonomy): Eukaryota > Viridiplantae > Streptophyta > Magnoliopsida > Asparagales > Iridaceae > Iris > Iris pallida. Next base: position 279,356 of record JANAVB010040016.1, on the reverse strand, counting down.
GGCACATGACCAGTGATGCTTTACTTTTTAAATGCTATCGATGAAGAAAGAAGGACATGTATCCTTCAGTAACAATCTAAAAGGCCACATCATAGAAAATGGTAACATCGGTTCCCCTCCTTATCCTTGTATTAAGAATGTTTGTCTTGTTACAAATATCAAACACAATTTGCTCAGTATCAGTCATCTTACGGATAATGGTTATGATATTAAGTTTATTAAACTCAAATGCTTCATTACCGATAGCTCTAGTGGATCTATAGTATATAAAGGCATTAGAGAAAATAATATCTATGTTCTCTATCTTGTTGAAGGTACTAACAATGACAGGTGCTTAGTCGCAAAGAACGATGAAAGTTGGCTTTGGCACATGAGGCTCGGACACGCTAACATGGATACCATCTCCCGTCTTGCCACCAAGAAGCTTGTACGAGGACTTTCAAGTATCTCCTTCAAAAAGGATATGGTATGTGAAGAATGTGAGGAAAGTAAGTTGACCAAGTCATCCTTCAAATCCATCAACTCTGTGATTACCACTAAACCACTTCAACTTATTCATATGGATTTATTTGGTCCTATAGAGTAGCTAGTCTTGGAGGCAAACTTTATGCTTTGTTTTGGTTGATGATTTTTTGAGATTTACTTGGGTCATTTTTCTTGCTAGTAAAAGTGATACTTTTCGTAAATTTGTTGTATTTTCTAAATGTGTTCAAAATGAGAAAGGCATTTCTATTAACAAGATTAGAAGTGATCATGGAGGAGAATTTGACAATGCCGATTTTAAAAGATTTTGTGAAAATAATAGTTTTGGTCATGATTTTGCTTGCCCACGAACTCCTCAACAAAATGGTATTGTGGAAAGAAAGAATAGAACCCTTGGCGATATGGCCCGGGTTATGTTAAACCAATATAAGCTCCTCCAATACTTTTGGGCGGAAGCCGTAAATACGGCGTGTCATGTTATAAATAGGGTCTTGATTAGACCTATTTCTAAAAGGACTCCTTATTAGCTTTGGTTTGACAAAATTCCCTCTATTGAGTATTTTAAAGTTTTTGGATGTAAATATTTTATTTTGAATACCAAGGACAACCTAGGCAAGTTTGAAGAAAAAGCTTATGAGGGTATTTTCATTGGCTACTCAATACATAGTAAAGGTTTTCTTGTTTTTAATAAAAGAAGTCTAGTTGTCGAAGAGTCAATTAATGTCTATTTTGATGAACTTAACTCTTCTACATCCTCCTCATCCGATGATATTGATGACATCTCTTTTGGTTTGGAGAACTCTTCTATTGGAGATCCTCGTCCTTCTTTATCTAACAATGAAATTGTGATCCCTCTAACAAAAGATTCTCCACTACTCGAGTCTCCTTAAGAGGATCTTCCAAAGGAATGGAGATTTGTCCCTAATCATCCTAAGGAGCTTATCATTGGTGATCCTTCATCCCGTGTCAGTACTAGATCCTCCACTCGTGATCTTTGTGCAAACGTGGCTTTTATTTCTCAAATAGAGCCTAAAAATATTAATGATGCTTTTCATGATGAATTTTGGATGATAGCGATGCAAGAAGAGCTAAATCAATTTAAGCGAAACAAGGTTTGGGAACTTGTCCATAAACCTAACAATTACCCCATTATTGGAACTAAATGGGTGTTTCATAATAAACTTAATGAAGATGGGTTAGTGACTCGTAACAAAGCCCGATTGGTTGTTTAAGGCCGATTGGTTCCCTAAGCCCGATTGGTTCCTCGTGTTGAATCCATTCGCATGCTATGTGCTTTTGCTTGCTTTAATGATTTCAAACTTTTTCAAATGGATGTTAAAAGTACTTTTCTTAATGGCATTATTAAAGTGGAAGTTTATGTTAAGCAACCTCCTGGCTTTGAAGATTTTCAATTTTCTCATCACGTCTTCAAACTACACAAAACCCTTTGTGGCCTCAAACAAGCTCCTCGTGCTTGGTATGAGCGCCTTAGTTCCTTCCTTATATCTCATAATTTTTCTAAGGGCAAAGTCGACACCACACTTTTTATCAAATTCCTTAATGACACACTTTTATTAGTACAAATTTATATAGATGACATTATCTTTGGTTCTACTAACAATTCACTTTGTGTAGAATTTGCTAAAGTAATACAGGATGAATTTGAAATGAGCATGATGGGAGAACTATTATTCTTTTTAGTCTTGCAAATAAAACAAGAACCCAACGGAACCTTCATCAATCAAGCCAAATATACAAAGGATCTCCTCAAATACTTCGAACTTGACTCATCCAAATCAATGAGGACTCCTATGGCAACAATGATAAAACTTGATAATGATGAAGATGGAACTTCGGTTGACATTCGTAAGTATCGAGGTATGATCAGTAGCTTACTCTATCTAACTGCTAGCCGACTTGATATCATGTTCAGTGTGTGTCTTTGTGCACGATACCAAGCAAATCCAAAGGAGTCGTACTTATGTGTTGTAAAGCATATTTTTCGATATCTCAAAGGCACAATTATTATAGGACTTTGGTATCCGAAATCTTCATCCTTTGAGCTTCACGGCTTCTCGGATGCAGATTTTGTCGGATGCAAAATTGACCGAAAAAGTACTAGCGGCACATGTCAATTCCTTGGGAAATCCTTGGTATCGTGGTTTAGTAAGAAACAAAACTCTGTTACTCTTTCAACTACTGAGGTCGAGTATATAGCGGCCGGATGCTGTTGTGTATAAATTCTTTGGATGTCATAAACACTTATAGACTATGGCATTTCTTTTACTTGCACTTCTGTTAAATGTGATAATACTAGCTCAAAAAATCTCACGAAAAATCTGATTTGTCACTCCCGCACGAAGCACATTGAGATTAGACACCATTTTCTTCGTGACCATCAACAAAAGGGGGATATCCGTCTTGATTTTATTGACACTACTTATCAATTGGCCGACATTTTCACCAAACCACTCCCGAAGGATCGTTTCGTCTTTCTCTGCCAAGAATTAGGCATCATTCTTTTTGACTCTTAGCTCCCCTCCAACGGCACACCATCGGCATACGGCGGTATACCGACGGTAGACCGATTTGTGTCCAGAATAATCTTCTGTACACAAAATCGGCATACCGCCGGCATACGTCGATATACCGACGGCATGCCGTTTGACGCGGACACAGCCTGTCACGTCTGCCTTGGGCCCCACCAAATCTTCCACTCTCTTTTTCAACCTATCTCATTAACTACCCATCCTATCCCTCATAACTTCCCATCCCATCCCAACCCTTCAACTCCTTTCATTAATTATATTCATCATCACCTTTTTCAAAAACTCCCCTCATTCATTACTCTCATCAATTCTTTTTCATTTTTAAAACTCTTCCTACCCCTTCAACTTCCTCTTATTCCTTAAAACCCCAACTTCTTCTTCTTCCTCGTCTTCATTCTTCATCACTTCTCTATCATCCTTCTACCATCAACCCTATGGACACTCACAAACGTCCTCGCTCCTCCTCTACTGCTTCGAACCCATTCACTCCGGTGCCTCTTCCAAATGGCACCTATGATCCAAAAAGTTTCACTTCCGCCCTAGCTGCCGATGCCTGGTTCCAGTATTTTGTCAACTACAACGTCTTCAAGGGCAAGGCCATCAACTGGAATGTCTTTTTCGGCCATCTTTTTCTCTTTCAGACGATCGGCCTCTCATCTCTTTTGCGTCGTCAAGTGCCCGTCTACCCGGCAGCCGTGCGCCTATTCTACTGCAATCTCATTCCCGATCTCCAAAATAATGCCATCGAGACCATGGTCAATGATCGCCACTTTCGCCTGACGGCTCGCGATACTGCCGAGATTCTCGAAGTACCAAATAAATAAGATGCTCTGCCGACCTTGGCCGATCTCTATCCTTCTGCCGAAGTCTCCTTTTATGAGTTCTGCACCATCATTTGTAAGGGACCCAATCCTCCGGCCATTTCGGCCTTCTCAAAGCAGTTGGAGCCCTTCTACTACGAGCTCCATCGGATTATCTGCCACACCCTCTACCCTAAGGCCGGCAACTACGATGCGATCACCAATGACGCACTCGTCTGCATGTATTACCTCTACTCCAAGAATACTTGGTCGTTTCCCAAGACTCTTCTCAATGCTTTCTTCTCTATCCTGTCCGCGGGAAAGCATTCCCTCAATTATGGTGCTTTCATTACCCTTATCCTTGAGTCGAAGAACGTGGATCTCTCACTCTGCCAGTCAGACGGCATTCCCTCCTTTCTTGTTGTTTCCCGTTCTGCCTCTGGTGCATCAGCGTCTCGTACATCTTTCTCCCATGAACCACCGGCCGTTTCTCCTGCTGTGCCATCTTTTGCACCTCCTCCATCCGGATGCTTCATGTCGCTGACCCAGCAGCATTTTGACATGCGCATGGCTCAGACTGAGGAGCAGATGAGGGCTAACACCCGCGGCCTTGGGAATCTTATCCAGAGCCGCTTCCATGACCAGGCTTATTTCATCCAGCGGACTCTTCAGGACCGGAATGCCTATCTAGATCTTAACCTTCAGGATCCACAATAACAAGGCTCCCGCTTCTCTGACCCCAACGCCTACGAATTCATGTACCCGGACGGTGTGGATCCCTTCGGTGCTTTTCACGGTGCTCAGGGTGGGGAGGACGATGATCCGACGGATGAGTAGTTACGGACTCTTGTTGATGGTGGTCGAATAACTTGGTGTCGTTTTAGTGTTTGTCTTTTGAGGTCCTTCGGGGACCAGTAGTATGTTTTTATGTTGTGTGTGGTCCTAAGGGGACTGTTTTTATATGTTTTGCTATGTCTTGCTCACTCTCGTGAAGGAGAGTTTTATCTATTTTTATGTAGTAACAAGGATGTACCCTCTTTCAAACTCTAATATATGCTTGTTTTGGTACTCCATAATGCTTTCATTATTTATTGCTGATTTTTTTCCTACTTATTTCCCATCTTTGACTAAATGACAAAGGGGAGAAAACGTATTGAGGGGGAGTTGTCAACCTACGGGGGAGTCACTCCCTGAAGATGCTATCTCTTTGTTTTGTTAATTAACAAAATGGAGGAGATTATTGGCACAGTTTATTTTGATAACATTAACAGCATCTTCGTAGTCTAGTTTTCTCTGTATTTCAGCTAACAAATAATCTTTCAAAGCTCTCCTACAATCAGTTCTGTCCATTCTAGCCGAGTCATCAAAGCCTTATGGACGTTTCTAAAAGAAGACTGAAGAAAAGACCAGCGCTCCGTAAAGACGGCTCTCAACAATTCAAGATTTCGAGTCTGTACAAGGTCTAGGTCCTTCTATATAAACACCTAAGGTTGGATGACAAAACGTAAAGCTCTTATATTTTTTCAGTCAAAAATTAATGTCCAAAAAAAACGACATACCGACTGTATACCGCTGTGTACCGACGGTATACCGTTTCTGAGCCACAAGAATATTCTGTGACAAATATTGGCATACCGACGACATACAACAGTATACCGACGGTATACCATTTTGTGAGCCATAAAATATTCTGTGATAAATATCGGCATACCGACGGCATACAACAGTATACCGACGGCATACAACAGTATACCGACGGTATACTGTTTTGTTAGCCACAAAAATGTTCTGTGACGAACTTCGGCATACCGACGGCATACAACAGTATACCGACGGTATACCATTTTTGTTAGCCACAAAATATTTTGTGACGAACATCGGTATGCCGACGTCATACCGCTGTATACCAACGGTACACTGCTTTATCTGATTTGATTTTTGAATGAACAAATACTAGCATTAAATGCTCCCCAACGGATATAATTATTATAGTTACTATTCCGAACGGAATACCGATGGTATGTCGGTCTATACTGACGGTATGTCGTCTGGGCTACATTCAGGAGCATTAAATGCTACATACTCTTGGTTTTCTATATAAAGGGATTCTTTCCTTCCATTGAAGGCTATCCACTTAAGCCATAAATTTCTCAACAATCAAGAGCTCCACCATTACTACTCTACCCAAGCTTTTAATTGTCATACAATCCAAAAGTTCTAGAGTATTCAAGAGTTGTACTTTTCGATCTTCAAGTGTTAGAAGATCAATAGTTCTCTTCTTTTCCTCTTGAAGTTGACGAGCCTTCGTAAGAAACCTCGTGTGTAAGAAGTTTGCGAGTTCTTCGGATACAAACTCGTGTTGAAGTTGGCGAGTTCTTCGGATCCAAACTCGTGTGTACTATTTACTCGATAGTGGATTTATACCGGAGAGAGTTCCGGGACTGGATTGCTGTTAGGGTTATATATTAAAAGCATCACTTTTGTAGTAACCTTATTTCCTTAAATTTTGAATGAGAATCATATAGGCAAATGTTTGCATATTGTATTTGTTGCAAGTGTTAATGCAAATGTCTGATATTCTATATTATAGATAATATGGTGTGTGGTGTCACACAGAAGATCATATTATCAGTTCCCTATGGAGTATATAAATAGTTCACAACCAAGATGGACTTGGACAATCTATTGGAAAGGTTGTAGTGTAATCTGGTATTAGTCTATCTTGACTATAGGTTTACACTAGTACACTTTGTGTATATTGAACAGGACCACTTGAGGTTGTTCTCTTTATACTGACTACGTAAGAGAACAAACACCTCCGTTATTATGGATGCTTGTGCTCTTAATTCGGATATAATAACGGACATGTATATACAGTGTGTATTACTTTGACTCATAAAAGAGTAAGATTCATTATGAATCAACAACCTCTATGAATTGGATAATAACATTGTATGTATGATGGACTATTGATTATAAATAGAATCTATGTCCCGATACATCGGGTTGATAATGTCCCCTTAAGGAGCTCATAAGGATTGTCGTATAAACCCTACAGGTGGATTATGTCCGATATGACAAATAAAGTTGAGCGATACTACTTAAGGATAAAAGATGTCGAATCAATATAGTTGTCAGTAACTTAATTTGATCGACGGACATATGATATCTTAACATGGGAAGCCAAACGAGCATATAATAAAAGGAGCCCACAAACATAATTTGGGATTAGGAAGGTAGTGCAACAATAGCTCATTAGTGGACCGAGCTATTGTTAATAGGCCTGGATTGTGTGTTCGGGCTGAACACGGGATATCCAGATCCGTTAGGAGGCCTAACCCTAATTTCTCCTCATGGTTCCTGCCGTAGCCTATATATATCCTCTATTCTCTGGCCGCCAGATTATAGATCAGAAATTTGAAACTTTCTCTAAATTCGTGATTCACGTAAGGAGAGAAAGAGAGGGATGCCAAGGAAAAGAAAAGGTTGGGAGATCGTTGCCCACACGACGTCCAACTCGAGGAAGGAATACTTACAGAAGATCTTGGGGTCGTCCGCTCGAGATTGCCAGGAATTACTTGTCTCCTTTTCGCCGCAGGTATAATTCGTGAACCCTAGTTTCCGCCTATGAAGGGTTAGAACACGTATTAGATCTGTTTAACTTTCTATCGATCAATACGCACACCAAAGGAAGGGTCCTCGAAATCCCCAGTTCCATCAATTACCTCTAGGAAGGAGACCAAGATACATCGAGTGTTTGATTTTCTCACTCTCTCTTATTTTATTTCAGTAATATAGCTTACTTGTGTTTAGTTTTATTTTATTTTCCTATTCACCCCCTCTAGGGTTCTACACACAAGAAAGTCATTAGTAAATATAAGCATGCCAAAGAGAAAATCAAAGGCTATAAAATGGAGATTCATAATCTTTCTTCTTTACTGGATAATGTTAGAGACACTCCACCCACGGAAGTCATTGATGAGGTATCCAAGGTTAAATTAAGCTTACATGATGTCGAAGCACTTATTGAAAAGCAAACACGTGAGATCTCAGCACTCAACAAAGAGCTTGCTGAAGAAAAGAACAAACACAATATCTCTATTGCTAAGATTGATGGTCTGAATGCTAAGTGTAATGAACTGAATGCTGTCTCTAAGAAATTAGAGATCAGATTGGGGAAACAGGTTGCTCAACCTCAAACCCAATCACATAGTCACAAAACACACACAAAACACAAGACCACTCATAATAGTAAAACACGTCACCCACATGCAGCACGTAATTATGCTTATATGTACACGTATTCCTATGTAACACATAAACTACATGCACGTAGACATCACTCTCAATCTACTCATAACTATTATCCTGCTGCTACACATAGTCACTATCATGCTGCTTCATATAACTATCACCATACTGCACATAGACATAACTATTATCCTGCTGCTACATATAGTCACTATCCTGCTGTTCTACATAAATATTACCATACTGTATATAGACATCACTATCAACCTGCTCCTAACACAAATAGGCATGCTACTTGTACATACTGTGGATTGCATGGTCATATCTCACCAAAATGTAGAATTAGGAAATTAGTTGATATTAATTTATATGCATGGGTATCGAAGACTAACATTTTAGGACCCACAAGAACTTGGGTACCAAAGGTCACATCTACTCGTGATGTAGGTGGACCTTCCTTCCTTAACTAAAAGCAAGTGGATACTCGATAGTGGATGCTCGCGACATATGATGAAAGACACAAATCTTTTCGCATCACTATCAAAGAAGAGAAAAGGATATGTATCCTTCGGTAATAATTTAAAGGGCTATATCATAGGTAATGGTACTATTGGTTATCCTCATTCTCCTGTAATAAAGGATGTCTGCTTAGTGACCGAGTTAAAACATAACCTGCTCAACATAAGTCATCTTGTTGATCATGGATACGATTAACTTTGAAAAAGATAAATGCTACATTTATGATAGGTCAACGGGAGACATTGCTTTTGAAAGGATAAGAGAAGATAACATTTATATTTTCTATCTATCTTGAAATACTAACAGTGCAGGAAGATACCTCTACGCCCACAAGGATAAAAGATTGTTGTGGCACCAGCGTCTTGGTCATGCCAATATGGATACTATATCAAGGCTATCGACAAAGAAGCTAGTAAGAGGTATGCCCGACATCATATTCAAGAAGGACACGGTATGTGCCGAATGTGAATTGAATAAGGCAAACAAATATTCATTTAAATCCATAAATACTGTAAGTACTACTAGACCCTTGCAATTACTGCACATGGACTTATTTGGTCCCAGTAGAGTAGCCAGTCTTAGTGAAAAACTCTACGCTTTTGTTATTGTAGATGATTTTTCAAGATTCACTTGGATTTTCTTCCTTTCAAACATAAGCGATGCTATTTCAGTTTTCAAAATCTTTGCTAAAAAGGCCAAAACGAAAAAGGCTACATGATTACTCGAATCCGAAGTGATCATGGAGGCAAATTCGAAAATTTTGATTTTAAAAAGTTTTATAAAACAAATAGTTTTGATCATGAGTTTTCTTATCCAAGAACTCCTTAACAAAATGTGTTGTAGAGCGAAAGAATAAGACTCTTGGCGTTATGGCTAGAGTCATGTTGAATAAATTTTCACTTCCGAAATATTTTTGGACAGAAGCTATCAGTACAGCTTGCCATATTTTAAATAGGGTGCTCATTCGACCTATTTTGAAGAAAATATCCTACGAGCTTTGGTTTGGTAGGACTCCTAATGTTTCATATTTTAGAGTGTTTGGTTGTCGCTATTTTATCCTAAACACCAAAGATAACTTAGGCAAGTTTGATGCCGAAGCTGACGATGGTATTTTTCTTGGCTATGCTGCCAAGAGTGAGGGATATAGAGTGTTCAATAAACGCTCAATGATTGTAGAAGAATCTACTAATATGACTTTTGATGAAGAAAATAGTACAGCAGAAATCCCCGACGATGATGTTGAACCATCAACTTCCACGCCGATGAATACCACCCCTGAAACCAATTCTCTGGAAGGCTTACCGAAGAAGTTCGCGTTCAAGCTGTCACACCCAGAAAACTTGGTAATAGGTGAGGTATCACGCGGAGTAAGTACTCGATCATTGTTAAGAGATTCCATTGCTAACACTGCTTTCATTTCGCAAATTGAGCCTAAAACTGTTTTAGAAGCTTTCAATGATGAATTTTGGATTTCTGCTATGCAAGAAGAACTCAACCAATTCGAAAGAAGCCAGGTCTGGGAACTTGTTCCTAAACGAGCTAGCGATTCGATTATTGGTACTAAATAGGTTTTTCAAAATAAAGTAAATGAAGATGGTTCAGTCACTCGCAACAAAGCTCGTCTAGTAGCTCAAGGATACAACCATGAGGAAGGTATCAACTACGATGAGACATTTGCTCATGTTGCAAGACTTGAATCCATTCAGATGCTTTGTGCCTTTGCAAACTTTCAGAATTTTAAACTTTTATAAATGGATGTTAAATGTGCTTTTCTGAATGGTTTTATTAAGGAAAAAGTTTTTATAAAACAACCCCCTGGTTTTGAAAATCATAAATTTCTCGACCATGTTTTCAAACTTAAGAAAGCGCTATATGGCCTCAAACAAGCTCACAGAGCTTGGTATGAACGCCTAAGTAATTTCTTACTAGATAAAGGTTTTTCAAAATGGAAGATTGACACTACACTTTTTATCAAAAGTTTTTAAGGCACCATTCTTTTAGTTCAAATTTATGTTGATGATATCTTATTTGGGTCCACTAATAAAAATCTATGCCAAGATTTTGCTAAGTGTATCCAGAACAAATTTGAGATGAGCATGATAGAGGAGCTCACCTACTTTCTTGGATTGCAAGTCAAACAAACATCGCAAGGAACATGCATCAGCCAGTCAAAATACACAAAGGATATGTTGAAGAAGTTTGATCTTGACAACGTCAAACCAATCAGCACTCATGTGGCTACTGCGACCAAGCTGGAACCTGATAAAAGCGGCAAACCTGTTGATCAACGTAAGTATCGAGGTATGATTGGTAGTCTATTTTACCTAACTGCTAGTCATCCCGATATTATGTTTAGTATTTGTCTGTGTGCTCGCTATCAAGCTAGTCCTAAGGAATCACACATGTCTGCCGTTAAGCGTATCTTTCGATACCTTAAGGGTACTGTTACAGTGGGCTTGTGGTATCCCAAATCCACATCCTTTGACCTTATTGGTTATTCGAATGCTGATTTTGTGGGATGCAAAGTCGACCGTAAAAGTACGAGCGGTACGTATTATTTATTAGGCAAGGCTCTAGTCTCATGGTTTAGCAAGAAACAGAATTCTGTCACACTATCCACAATAGAAGCTAAATATATCGCAGCTGGTCGTTGTTGTGCATAAATTCTGTGGATGAAGCAAACCCTTGCAGACTACAACCTATCTTTTATGCACATTCCTATATTCTGTGATAACACTAGTGCTATCAACCTTACTAAGAACCCTATATGTCACTCACGCACGAAACATATTGAAATTCGTCACCACTTTTTGCGTGATCATCAACAAAATGGCACTTTAATTTAGAATTTATTGACAATGATCATCAGCTGCCAGATTTTTTTACTAAACCACTATCCGAAGAGCGATTCAACTTTCTTTGTCGTGAATTAGAAATTTTGGATGAAACGGTTATTCATTAAATTAGCCTGCGTAAATATCGATTATGTCATGTTTCTTTATGATAACTTTGCTATGGGTACAAGCCAAAAGGTTCCTTCTAACAACAAGGCGTAAAAGCCTAAGGACATGGTGCACTAGTCTTCGGACTACCACTAGTTAGGATCTGGCCCCTACAACTACCCCATGGCAGTTTCATCGTCATGATTTATGTCATAAATCTTTGTTTATTACATGGTTCAATTTCATTTATAACTTGCTTAATTCAAATTTTCTAACTTCATTTTCATTTACCCCATTCAAGTTACATTTGCAATATTCTAACTTGGCCACTTTTGCAATTTTTCCATCTTTATCACTCTTGTAAATTTTCTCCAACTTGGTAATTTTTTTACACAGTTTTCAGTTCTGGTCCCAGAACCCAGAACTCGGGCCGAACTCTGCCTCACACAGAGTTTGGCCGAATTCGGTCTAGTCATTCCAGAACTTCCAGTTGCTCTCAACCATCCATCATTTTTGATCCTACGGTCCAGGATCCACCCGACCAGCCGAACCCCCTTTCATATATTCGGGTTCTCCCTCTCTCACCTCTCCATTACCTCCTCTAAAACATCTCCTACTTCATCCTCTCCAAACACTAACCCTAGAATTATCAATCTAGTGGGGTTTTCTTCTCCAAACTCAAGGAGCATTACTTGTGCATCATTCTCTTCCATATTCTACTACTCTCTTGAGGTATAACTCTCTCTTCTTCTCCATCACAATTTCAAATTTCTTTTTATTGTTCAATGGCACCTAGGTTGTTCAATAGAGGAAAGAGGGCTAGAACCGAGGGTGCTTCCTTATCGAACCCTCCTCCTCGAGATGATCAACCCATTCATCCAATTTTCAATCCACCACAACCCAATGACCCCAACACATTTGATGATCGAATTTTTGTCTTATTGGACGCATCAAATGAATGGTTCAATAATTTTTGTTCACGGCCCGTGTACGCAGGTCATCCTATCAATTTCTCTATATTTTCTTGTTATGACTCATTATTTCATGATCTTTGTCTTGATGAGTTAGTTTCTACAATTTCACTTATATATTTGAATGCGATCCAGATGTTTTACTTTAATCTTACTTTTGACGACACATGACTCTATTCTCGTGTCGCCGGGATCGATATCTCTTTCGATGATTTTGAACTTATAGAATATCTCGAGATTCCGGAACCCAACTCTTGGGAAAAACTTATCGATGCACGCAAGTTTCAATTTCTCGATGGGTCGTCCCTTGAGAGTTTTAGGACGATTTGTGTACTCCTAACACACATCTACGCAAGTTACTTGCAAAATTCTTTAACCCATATTTCTACGAGCTTCATCGTATCGTCTTCTCCACGATCTTGTCCAAAGCGGGATCGATTGATAAAATTGCTTATTTTGAGATTTTTGCTTTGTATCATCTTCATTTCCATGTCCCGTTCAACCTTCCATGCACTATGATGGACTGGATGATTAGTGCAAGGAATAGGCCTCGATCATTGGTCTATGCTCTCTATTTGCCGATGGTCTTTCGTGTATTTCATGTTCCTCTCGATGAGTGCCAGTTCCTTTCAGCCCCTACATTTCTGTCTAAGGCAAGGCAGCTTCAGGCAGCGGTTGAGTCTCCCGCTGAGTCCGAGCATTCCGAGTCTGATGCTCAGGCGGATGCACCTGCTCTTGGGCAACCTGCGCCCGCACCTCCTGCTACTCTTGATTCTATCTAGACCATGCTTCACGATCGTTTCATATTGGAGGACGACCGCTAGATCCAGCTTGACTATCGTACCACTTTGTAGATGAGTGCCATCAGTAACTCATTGTATGATATCTGGTACACCATGTCTCAGCATCCCTTTATACCCCTTCCTATGGAGCGGGATCCATCTCGTGACGGTTACCGTATCGACGACCCTTGGGTCATGTGATATCTGGATCCGGATTTAGCTTTCGTGGATCCTCGTCATTCTGATACTGATCCATCTGACGCCGTTGGACCATCTCGCGCTCCATGATGGATGTGATTTCGTACCTGCTACTGCTGATGATCTTATTTAGTTTTATACATTGTGGACTTATGATTATGTAGTTTGATTTTCTTGTTTAAGTACACTTTCAGTTTATGTGGATCTGTAAATTTTATCTACAGTTATTATATTATTATTATCGTGTGGTTGCCAGTTAATCTTTTATACAGTCTTTTGCATGTCTGTGTTTGAAATTCATATTTGATATTCATAAATACCAAAAAAGGGGAGATCTATTTGATATTCATATTTCAATCATATTGTGTGATATCTATGTTTTGGAAGAGATTATGTATATCAGGATAAGGCACATTAGTTTACAGAGAAACTATGTTTATGGGAGAGCTACTATTACGGGGGAGCTACTACGCTACTGCATTCTATGCATGTCTACTCCTTTCAACTTGTGTCTAGGTATGAACATTGAATACACAAAAATCATTTTTGTCAATTATCAATATTGGGGAGATTGTTGACCCAAATCACAGTCAACCAAATATTGACGAATTGACAATATGATACTTGTCATAATTCAATATGACACAACAAGACAAAACTCAGTACTTGATGGACGTCGTCTCTCTCCTGCAGTGTACTCGTTTCAAAGTCTGTAATATTTTTACATTTGTTGAGTTTAGCTAAATGTAAACTGAGTAGCACTGGGTATTCTTGGCTTAACCCTTATCTCCAAATCAAACCCAAAAGATCCACCAAGCCAAACTAGCCCACAAAAGCCCATTTGAACATCTGTCCTATGGAGACAGAGTTCGGGCCGAACTCTGCCTCCACACAAAGTTCGGGCCGAACTCTATCCCCTAAATTATAGGACCCTAATTTTTAGGATTTGTTGTATGCTAGTTGTCCAACGGCCAAAAATTTAAATTCTTGACACAGAATTCTGGCCGAATTTTGCCTATCCCAACTAGTATAAATTGGCCTAAATTCTCTCATTTTCAATCATCCAATTATCTTCTCTTCTCTATAGGCCTCACATAATCCTTAACCTTCTCATCTACTAGTCACAAGCTTCCTAAGCCTAAAAGTGCTCAGTACTATTCAGTTAGGAGTTTGTGCAAGAGTCAAGAAAGTCGCTTGGAAAATTCCAAGCATCGCCACAGCGACCTTTGTAAGAAGTTGATGTCCTCTTCTAAAGAAAAGGCATGGGATGTAACTACTATTTCAGAAATAGTAGATTTAATCCTGAGCTAGAGTTCTTAGGCCTGAACTAGTCCTCTATGAGGGAAACTAGGTTAAAAACGACTGTGTTTGCGTATGCTCTCTTGATCTTTTTATTTCCATATTTACTACTCTGATTATTTACTACTAGTAAAAAGAGTTTAATTTTTATTTGGATATTATTGTTATAAACTCTATTCACCCCCTCTAGAGTTGCCTACCTGTTCTTCAATCATCTTGTATGACGTCGTCTTTGGCCTATCATTAATTCTTCATTGCATCTGTCCTGGTTTTGTCATGCTTACTGTATGTCTACAAATACATATTAGACGAGCAAAATAATATGTTGCAGTACGATACAATCATAGCAATATGATATAGAACAATTAGGATAATGCTAAGTTTAAGTAGCAACATAATAGTGAGTATATGAATATTAGTAACATCATTATGTTAAACTTAATTGATTAGCCATATTCAAAAACACGATGTAATCATTGGGCTAACAAAAGATGCAACATAGACATACTGATACTGACACTAACACTGACACGAACATTAACATAGACAGACAGACACATAGATACTGAAATGGACATGTTGTGTAATACATGAAATAGAGTATGGTTTATGTGAATTTTTATTTTGTACGATATTATTTTTAGATTGCACAATCTTGATACATAAATATGTGAAATAGTGTATGGATTGCATTCTAATTTTTGTATAAGTTTAATTAATATCAAATTGATATTACATATAGGACACAACATAGATACATAAATGAGTTAGTATAGATACATGTTAGTATGATATCGTAAAATGATTATAAGTGTATTTCCTAGTCTAGGTGTGGACATAAGCTTATGTCGCATCTCCTACCAATTTATATACAAAAAATAAAACATGTATAGTTTATCGGAAATGAATAATTGGTATAGTGTCAAGGTACAAGTAAGTATCTTGATATATAAGATACTAAGGAGTATCCTGGTATCTAGAGTGTATAGTGAGTATCCTAGAAGTATATAAGAAATTTTAGGATTTGGGTAATTGTCAAGGTAAGTTTAGGATTTAATTGAAAGTAAGTGTCTAGACTAGTGAGTGCCTATAAGATATGGTACGGTATCAAGTGTAGGTATGATTGGTATAGTGTCAAGACATGTGTCTATTTGCCATGACAAAAGGTTGAACTAACTTTTGTATTCAAATGTGTAAAAACTATAAAAAGAACTCTTGAATAAGAGATTTAAGTACAAGAATTTCTGGGAAAGTGTAACGATAGAGATCGAGAACTACAGTGGCTCCTTTACTCCGTTGATGATCTGACGACGACTTAAACTTGCTCTGACTTTCTGACGCTCGAGATTGGTACTCGGGGTTGGTGATCAGAAAAATGTCGACCTTTTTAATGAAGGAGAAGTCCTTCTATTTATAGGGCTAGCATATATACGTGCTCGAAGTTTGTTGGGTGTGTGGGAGCGCTGCGTGTTGAGATGTGAAAGAATCTGTTGTCATTGCACGGTGAGGACTGCTGCTGAGTGGACACGTGACGGACATTAAGATTTCCTTCTGTCAAGATCTTCAGGTGGTTATCAATATAACCGAATAAACAACACATGTCATACATCTATTGCTCGAAACATTTTGTTTAGATATAGCCAAACGCGTTTGGCTCCTATCTAGAGAGTTGAATTTTGTCTCTATCTTTGGGGCAGCAACTTTAAACAAACCTGATTATATATTGCCCTTATCAACAGAACCAAATTTCGTTCTTATCTTTGGAGCAGTGGTTTAAAAAAACCAATTGGATATTGCTCCTATCAACAGAACTAAACTCCAATTTTATCTTAGGAGCAGTAGTTTAAACAAACTGATTGGGTCATATTTGAAAAGATATAGGTGCCAGACTAGCCCCGTGGAACAATGCCACCTTATAGGACTGCGCATCTATGCGAGTTACGCTTCGAAAGAGGCTTTGATGTCACTATACTTTTTAGGCGATGAGAAGACTTGTGTTTCGAAGACGACGGAGTTACTGTGCTTTTGGGCGACGAGGAGACTGTGTTTCGAAGGCAACTGAGTCACTACACTTTTGAGCGACGATGAGACTGTGTTTCGAAGACGACGAAGTCACTATGCTTTTAGATGACGAGGAGACTTGTGTTTCGAAGATGACCGAGTCACTACACTTTTGCGTGATGAGGAGATTGTGTTTCGAAGATGATGGAGCACTACGCTTTTGGGCGACAAAGAGACTTATGTTTCGAAGACGACAGAGTCACTGCACTTTTGAGCGACATGAAGACTATGTTTCGAAGACGACAAAATCACTGCACTTTTGGGCGATGAAGAGACTTGTGTTTTGAAGATGACGAAGTCACTACACTTTGGGGCAACAAGGAGACTGTATTTCGAAGATGATGGAGTCACTGTGATTTTAGGCAATAAAAAGACTGTGTTTCGAAGACAGCTGAGTCACTACGCTTTTGGGCAACAAAAAGACTATTGGTGGGGTTCTGTGGAGCCACTGTGCTTTTACGAAGCAATGAGGGACTTCTGAGAGCTTTTTGAAGCTACTGCATTTTTATGAAACGTCTAAGGACTTTTGAGCTCTTTGTAATTAAAGACTCCCTTTGTGTTTGCTGAGTCACTGTATCTTTAATTGTCGTAGTCTTTTGAAGAATTTAAGAGGTTCATGGCCTAGGATTCAGTCAAATAACATACTAAATAAGATTTATTGTGCTGAGTCCTAGGTTCATCCCATTAATTCAGGGGTCTTTGATCGCTTGACACGTGGAGTTTGGGGTTGGACCACATATAGCCTATATAAGGGTAAGCTTTTTTGAGGAGCCACGTCCATTGTCTCTTTAGCATTCCCACCGTCATGCTTGATCCCGACTTAGCTTCGAACGGCCGTTGGCCTTGCACAAGTCAACTGTTGGTTATGGATCTCTTCGTTCAAAGAAGCTGTGTCCTTGAAGAAGAACGGCTACTGTGTTTTGAGATACACTTAAGCGTTTGGCATAAGGAGTTTGAACCTGAACAACATTGTTTGCAAAAACAAAAGTTTGAATCTTACAAACTAAGAAAGAAAGTAAGTACAAGAGTACAATAATTTTTGGAAAAGTACAACTATAAGAATCTGATCAGAAGATGATCACTTTATCCCTTAGACGATGTGATATTGAAGACACAAGCCTCTGGAGAATGCAGCAACACTTTAGCAAAATATTATGATCATTAGTGATACTTTAGAACTGATTAGAAACTTTATTTATAGAGTTCTGAAATAACTGTTTTTTGAGTTGCATGCACTTCATGTTGCGCACCTTCTATCCAGTTACGTGAACGGTTACTTGAACTGCTGGGGACGCGTGTCATTCTGTGAGTGAAATACATGTGGTCGTGGGCAGTATAGTGGACACCTTCTTCAAATTTAGTGGCATGCGTGCCACGTCATCCTGCTTCTGAACAAAAGTTGATCGGGTAGCGCCAACACACTAGGTTGTACGAGCACGCAACTTGATGTTTGGTGCCTTTGACTGGGTCTTCTGTGTTATGATAATTGATCCATGTGCTTCTTGATAACTTGCGTGAGCTAGCTGTCAGCATTAATTGCATGCTGACAAAATCTCCTCGAGTGCCGCGTTGTACGGGATTTGAATAAATTTTTTTGACTGACGAGCTGTCAGAGCTGTCAATAATAATGGCAGCCGTTACAGTTTCTCGAAAACGGTTGCCACGTGGAGCTCGCGTACCCTGGCCTAGGCGCAACCTGAGACTGGCGTAACCTAGCGATCTGGCGCCACTTGATGTTGTCGCCTTGTTAAGAGGGGCGCCGATTGATTTTTAGGCTTCTATAAACATCTTGGAGGTCTTTGAGATCCAAGCTACCTGGTTTGGATTGATTGCCAACCCGAAGAGCCACAGGTTGTGCTCTGTCCTACTCAATAATGGCTTCATTAGCCACATTAGAGTGGGGTTGTGCGCCCTGTTGTGTTGGAAGAGTCGCGGGCGGTGTCGCAAGCAGGAGCTATGTTCTTCGTTCGGGCCATAGCGGCTTCATTAGCCATATTGGAGTCCCTCCACTTCTGAATAGGAAGTGGCTTGCTATGACGCGGAAGTGATTCGCTCTGATACTGCTGCACATTTGGGGGTAGGCTGTACACTTTTTGAAGACTGCACACTTGTAAACTTTTAGGTATTTTAGTCTTTATATGTAATTATGAAGAATCTGTAATAGATCTTTTGTAGACATGATTTAATAAAGAACTTTTTTATGCACCATCTTTTGTATGTCTTTTGTGATTTTGTTACTGTCTGCACTTTTGGGCAACTGCACTTTTGCGAAGAATATGCATCGACTGTTGTCATCTGCAGTTCTGTCACTGTTGTGCTTATTTCCATGCTTCTACAGTGTCAAGATACTAGGTATGAAGGTAATTTCCAGCTAGGTATCCCCAAGTATTTTATGGTAAGTGCTAGCTAGGTAAGTACTAGCTTGGACACTCTAAGGTCAAGTTTTTCTTGTGGGCTCAAAAGGAACACATGATGACATAGATATCATTATATCTTATGTTAAGTGTCCATGTAGCCTGAAATCTAGTGTTCATTTGAGCCCTTCTCTGAAAATTAAATTTACTAATACAAGCCTTTTGAGGCCACCAGAGCTATACAAAAAAGACGAAGAACTTAGCCTTTTATAGAATTTTTCAAAATTCTAGTATAAATTTGATAACCTCAAAAGGCTTGCAGAAGTAAATTTTTTCTTCAGATAATGGCTCACAAAGAACATGTGACAACACCCAAGTGTCAAGTATGTTGGTACTTTGATAAACATGTGTATAGTTAGTGTCATGGGTATTTGAAACTGTATCATAATACCAAGATACAAGAGAATATCAATGTGATATTGTATACCATGGTACTTGATATTCACATGATACACAAATACGTTGAGTTAAGGTGATATGTAGGTAAGTGCTAGCTAGGTATCTTAGATACTTAGGTAAGTGTCCGTGTCAGTCCGAAGGCAAGTATCCATGTCAGCCCTTCTATGAAAAAGTAAGTTTACATCTGTAAGCCTTATGTATATCCATCTATGCATCCATTTGGATAATATACTCGAATAATGTGTATCCATCTTTGCAAAATTATCTTCAAATAGATATGAATTACTATCTGCAAAATCGTTCCTAGATGTACAATTGTCACCTTGATGACATGTGCAGTGTACGGTGTGCCAGATAAATTTATAAAGGAGTAGAGTAGTGCCTGCAATTTGCCAAGACGTTCCCTCAGTACGTAGATCGTACCAAAATTAAGTATCCATGTGTAAGATGTCGCAACTTGAAATATCATCTAGAAGTAGACGTGGCATATCATTTGTACTCGAGGGATTTTATGTCGAATTACTATTAGTGGACATCACACGGAGAACTTATGCCTTTAGCATTAAATCCAGAGCCTAATTTGGAACCTTATATGGATGTCCACGACCACGCTGACTACGATGAAGGGTGGGTGAACATAGTTTTCAACGCTGTAGGGCCTAGTTTTAAGCCGGACAATCATGATGCGGCTGAGGAGGCACCGAATGCCGATGCTGCGAAGTTCATAGAGTTGCTGGAGAATGCAAGGACTCCATTGTATCCTGGTTATGAGGATCATTCACAATTGGAGGTGGTTACAAGATTGCTAAGCATCAAGTTTGATTTCAAGATGTCTCAAGAATGCTACAACCGAATCATCGAGTTGATTATAAAGATCTTGCCGGAGGGTGCCAAGTTACCTAAAAACTTCTACCGATTTAAGAGAAAGGTGAGATCGCTCTAGATAGGATATGATAAAATTAATGCATGTTACAACGGATGCATGTTGTACTACAAGGACGACAAGGATGAAGACGTATGCAGATTTTGTGGTGCTGATCGCTACAAGGCAACAAGTATAAGTAGGACTTCTGGTGTAAAGAAGTCGACCAATTCGATGCACTACTTGCCTTTAACTTCGCGGTTGCAGAGGTTATTTATGGTGAAGGAGGCTGCCGAGAACATGAGTTGGCACAGACGGGAACAGATCGATAGAGTATTGGATCATCCATCCGATGGAGAAGCATGGAAGCACTTTGATCGAGAGTATCCAAATTTTTCTTCTGATCCACGTTATGTAAGATTGGGGTTCTCCTTCGAGATTTTATCCCATTTGGACTTTCGGTTCCTAATATTCATGTTGGCCTGTGATTGTCACTTCGTACAACCTACCATCGTAGATGTGTATGAAGACTCCTTATATGTTTCTTATCATCCGGGTTTGAACAATTCGAAGAGAAACATCGATGTGTACTTACAGCCATTGATAGATGAGTTGAATCAGTTATGGGAAGTAGGCACCAACACGTATGATGTTTCCAGAAAGCAGAACTTTCACAAGAGGGTCGCACTTATGTGGACCATCAACGACTTTTTGGCCTATTTAATGTTATCGGGATGGAGCACTCATGGTCGTCTCTCATGTCCATATTGCATGGACCACACGAATGCTTTCCATTTGAAACACGGAGGATAACCATCCTTCTTCGATTGTCATCGACAGTTCCTGCCGAAGGATCATCCATTTCGATGGAATAGAAATGCTTTTCGTGTCGGCATTGTGGAGTAGGCCAATCCACCGCCGCGGTGGACCGAAGACACGATATGGAAGGAGGTCAAAGATTTTCCAAGTACTATCAAAGAGCCTACAAAGGGGTACAAGTGTAATGAATTTGGTCGCACTCTTAACTGAACGAAAATGAGTATATTCTGGGACCTGCCATATTTGAGCACCAATCAGATCAGACATAACCTTGATGTCATGCATATAAAAAATATATGTTTTATAACATAATTAGTACTGTGATGGACATAAAGAAAAAGACAAAAGACAATCCCAAGGTCAGATTGGACTTGGAAGATATATGCAGACATCCTGTGTTGTATTTGATAAAGGAAGGCAATGGAAAGTATAAGAAGCCTAAGGCAATTTTTTCACTAGAGGGAGGATAAAGGGAGACTTTGTAGGTGGATTCATGCCCTAAAATTTTTTGATGGGTACGTGTCAAATTTGAGAAGATGCGTCGACCCAAAAGAGAACAAACTGATGGGTATGAAGAGCCACGACTGTCACATATTAATGGACGGGTTAATTTTGATTTTATTTTGGGAATTATTACCGTCGGTCATTTGGGATTTGTTGACAGAGCTGAGCATATTCTTCATAGATCTTTGTTCTACTAAGTTGCTTGTCGATCGCTTAGGAAAGTAAGAGAAGGACATTGTGGTAACACTATACAAGCTTGAGAGGGTGTTCCATCATGGGTTCTTCGACTCCATGGAGCATTTGCCACTTCATCTTTCCTATAAGGCACGTGTTAGTGGCCCCATTGGTTAACGGTGTATGTACCCGTTTGAGTGGCATTTGAACCACCTAAAGAGAATGGTAAAAAACAAGGCTCGGGTCGAGGGTTCTATTTGTGAAGTCTATGTTCTCGAGGAGATTATAACCTTCTACTCGATGTATTTCAAGCTACATGTTGCTACTAATAGAAAAGGGCTCTGAGAAACTACGGTGGATATCGTGAATCTAATGATACAATACTAAAAGTCTCCAATACTTTCAAAAAGCCTTCGAGGAAAATGAAGAAGAGATATCTGAATGACGAGGAACTAAGGGCAACTCAATTGTATATATTACTTAACTGCGACGAGGATGAAGTGGAGAAGCTCGAGAGGTAAGTAACTAATACGTCCACGTTTACGTCATCTACGTAATAGTATCCAATATCATTATTACACTAATTTGTCGATGTGTTGTTGTTTTCAGCACATTTAGTAAATAAGATGAGGTCGAGTAGACAGTATATAATAGATGAAGAACTAGAATAGGAAATGCGATGTCATTTCCCTTCATAGTTGAGTGCATATGTAAGGAGCTCGGTAACTACATTTTATATATGCACTTTACACAATATTAATGGAACGTTGAATTAATTAATTTATTATCTTATGGTATTTAGGTCGATCGTCCAGACACAAGACTAGAGAATAAATCTATTAGAACTCTAGCCAAGGGGCAAATGTTTTTTGTCAAAATCTGACCAAGCTATTGTTTGAATGGGTTTAGGTTTAAGTCAACAAATGCTCTGATCAGAGAGAGCTTTCCTGATCTTGATTCGATAAAAAATAGTTGTTTGTGTATCAAATATACAAACTACAAATATGTCGATCCAGAAAATGATTTTGATGACATCTTACGGGAGATTGTGGAGTTGACATATAACTATGACATAGAGCCGACAAAGATCATGTTATTCAAGTATGATTGGTTCGATCCGATCCAAGATCATAATTTAAAAATTAACAACATGGTCTTATGGATATTAACTACCGGCGTCGTTAAGGATACGAACCATTTGTCCTAGTAAGTTAGGCTCAGCTCGTTTACTTCACTACTTATCCTAGACGGAGAACAATGAGTTGGACTAGTAGGCAGTATGCAAGACTAAAGCCAGAATACCTACGATGATGACGAAATAGCTTATCAGGAGGACGAGATACCTCTCGTAACAAATACAGTTGATGTGGACACAACGAAAGTTCCTTATACATGTCTAATCGTGTAGAAGAGGTAGAAGTATCCGAAGAGGAAAACGAAGTAGATAAAAGCGAAGATGAGGAGGAAGAGGAAGGTGAGCATGAGGAAAACGAAGAAGATAAATTTTTAGAAGATGATTGAAAATAAAATAAAATATAAAATATGTAATGTAATATCTATTTAGACTTGTGAAATATACTATCATTATGTTTAACCACTAATTAATCTCTATGTTTCTCTCAATCTTACTAGATGGCACCCACGACCCGAGCACGTCGCTTGAGAGAGGCACATATGGCTGCTGAGGAGGAAGTGGTACCTCCTGTTGCTGAGGAGGTTATACCCAAAGCAGAGATCAAGATTAAAGAAGAAGTGCTACCTCCTACTATTAAGGAGGAAGTGATTCCTAACGCCGAGATCGCTGTAAAGGAGGAATTGGCACCAGAAGGCAGTGGCACCGGAAGTTCCAATCATCCAGCTCCTATAGCTGATCTTGATCACCTAGACCCTTTTTATGTGTAGTGGCTGAGGGACTGGTATCTGCCCCAGCATAGAGCGTAGAGTTATATATGATATGACTTTTGATCGGATTTGTCTCTGGTAGACTTATTTATGGAATAGACTTGGATGTTTTTATAGAACTCTAGATGTTTTTGGTTATTTTCTAGACTAGGTTATTATCTAAACTTGGATGTTTCTGGATGACTTTATTGTTATTATCTAGACTTGGTTATTATCTAGACTTTGATATTTTTGGATGTTATTATCTGGACTTAGTTATTATCTAGAAATTCAACGGAGGGTTGCTCCGGGTCTATGTTTTATAAACTATGATTTGTTAAATGCATGCAGATTTGATTTAGAATATGTATTACATTTCTTGTATATATCTATTTGTTATCAAATGTTATTATCAGGTATGGCAGGATAAAGAGGATCGTACCTCGATCAGTCCCGAGGTAGGGGAGCACCCCATCTAGGTAGAGGTTCCACTAGCGGACGAAGTGCTCCTCCGTTATCGGATAATGGTTTTGGACCCTCATCTCTGAGTACTCCGGTGTATCGACCAGTCACATCTCCAACTACGTCGACTGTACATGGTAGTACTCCAGGGATGGGCAGTTCCAGGCCTGAGACTACTATCCCGTCCAGTATAAACCCCCTAATTTCTACTATATTTTTTAAAAACAAAATTTGTATTTAATGGTATTTAAATTGTACTTTGTATTTGTACGGCACGTGCAAGTTCGAGTTCTCGTAATAGTACGTCATGTGTGAATTTGCATTTTTGTATTTGTTCGTCAAGTGCGAATATGTGCGAGGTACATATTTTAGAAAACATTTTGGTTTTATTATAAAGGAAGTATAATTTTTCAAATATATAAATATATGATAAATACTTAATTTGTTTAAGGTTATAAGAAAAGAGAATTTCAAAACTTCCTTTAATTTTACCTTATAAAATACTATTTTATTTTATAGAAGTAATTTAGAAAACGAGGATATTGTAAATATTTGCATACATGAATCAATATCATATATAGATTTTAAATTATAATTTTTGAAATTATTGAATATTAATATTTTATTATTGGAAAAGATATTTTGAAAATAATGTTTGGTTTAAATTTAAATGTGGAGATCAAATTTGAATGAGATTGTTATGGATAGTTTAATTCGAAGATAGTTTTATCTAGATTGAATTTGGATTGGAATAAATGAATTTTAATTTTATTTGAATTAAATGTTGATTTATCTATGGGAATTTAAACCAATTCTAGTCCTTATCCAATTAGGATCTACTACCTCCTATATAAGGAGAACCCTCATTGCTCATTTTCCCATAGATTCCACAAACTAGCATCAACTCCAAAAATCCAACCCAGATGTGCATCGTGTCTGTGTCGCCAATTTTCATCCACTACATATTTTTTTGCATATACAATATTTTCTCCTCGCATCCGACACCCGAGACGCATCCAAATTCCAACACTCTAAACCAAATTCCTGAATCCGTGTCGATATCCCGATACGGACCGTACAGACCCTATCCCAGTTCTGCCTGTGTCGCCTACGCCTCCGTCGTGGCCGCCAACTACCGCACCATCACTTCCCCAGCCTCACGATCAACTCTCCGACACCACGGCACCACCACCTCGATCGAAACTGACCCGCATCGACCCTCGACAACCACCGCCCCATCTACACCCTAACCACCACCAATACCAAAGTACATAACCACCCAAAATTCGGCCACACCCCGGCCAAAGCTACGAAACCACCACCACCGTCATAGCCATCATCCCCCAAACAAAGAAACAGAAAATCTAACTCACCTCTCCGGCCACACACTCGCGGTGTGCTCCCCGCCGTTAAGTCGTCACCATGACGACCCGTGACTTCCCGAATGCCTTCCGCTCCTCTCTACTGCTCCCCAGCTTGAGTTATTTTTCGACCACAGTGCCGGACTCTTCCGCGATCGACCGACTCCGTCCGACACTGAAGTCCCAAAACCATTAAGCACCGCAACCGCGCAGAATGCCGTCGATCTCCCGTCCAGTCTCCTTCCCGCTGTCACACCTTCTCCAGCTCCGAGACGTTCCGATCTCGCGCAACCTCACCCCACCGGTGCTCTAACCTCGTCGCTGCGCTCTTTCTGGAACGTCGTGTGCAAGCTAAATTGGGACCAGCATTTGCCAAGCCCCATCAGAGATAAAGCCAGGATGCGTAAATGCTCATCTTCGAAATCCCCTTGCCTCTAGGTATTCTCATCAATCTCTCCTTCTCTCTTCTTCTTCTCCCAAAATAAGTAGAGCACCGGCAGCTGTTCTTCCTCTTTCCTTTCCTCTTATTTTAAAAACCCTCTGACTTTACTCTCTCCACCCACGGTTTGAAATCCTTTCTTATTACTCTAGCCGAATTAGAAGGGGAGCACTCATTATTGTGCTATGTTAATTTATTACTATTAGTAGAAATTGGTCACTTATGGCTGATGTTGGGTATAATACTATATTTAATTATCATGTATAGTTATGTATATATGCATACACTATATAATATTATGTTTGTTATTTTCTTCTTATAAATATTAGTAGTATTGTGAACATATATATTAAATAATTTTCTGAAAATATTTCTGTAAATAGATATAGTAGTGGACTTAGCCCTACCTAAAATTTCAAAACTAGTTTTTTTTAGTCATAAATTTTTTTTTAAAGATTATCTAAAGTTATATAATTTACAAAGTTATAAATTTGTCCTAAACAATTATTATTATTACTTAATTATTTTATGTATAAAATGTAGTTTATCTAAAAAACATATTTTTTCAAAACTTACAATCTTAGTCTAAATCGATTTTTCTATATTTTTAAATAAGTTATCAAGAAGTATTTTTCTAGTAAATTTAGTTTTTCAAGTATTATAAAAAGAGTATATGATTCTACTTCCGTGAGTTTTTCCTGATTATCCCATTAATCACGACTGATCGTGCATTTTTATTTCTCGTGATATTCGGACCCTTACACGTCGACATCGGCTACTGGATAAACAAGAGTTGTTGGAACATTGCACCACATCAGACAAGATACCTTGCCACAATTTACTATTTATAATTAGGCTACATTTTATTTATTATATATCACTGTATTTTTATTTCCAGCTCTTCTAGCGGTACCATTTTTACAGCGCTTGATTTACTGCCTGCTCAATGATATTAGCTTACTTTACTTATTATCCTTTGATTGCATATGGACCTAGAGTTAAGGGACCACCATTTATAGTGTATTACATAAACCTTGTCACAAATGTACCACGAGCATGTGTGAGATAAGTAGCATGTAGAGGTCCTTGCGTGTTGGCTGATCATCCGCGTGCATGCGTTAGGTCCAACTACTGATAGAGCCATATAGGAGACTTAGCAGTTAGTAGAGGTATATGATCGCAGATGCGACTTGATAGGTACATTGGATGGGGAAAACAATACCTGACGTATGGACTTTTTTGCACTTTCCTGATTACCTGTGCGCTCCTCCAGAGATGCAGGCTCCAGGTGCCCTCTAACATTTTTCACAGCGTTATGGGCGTACCCCCTTGCATATGATATCCTCTGACGATCTTCGGACGTTACGGATGTAGGCCCGTGGTGCCCTATATGGGGACTATGTCGATCCCATTTATAGTCAGGGCTCATGTTGTTTATTGTATCTTGTGGCATATTTTATATTCAGTATTTATATGGCATATTGTTTATCGTATCTTGTTACGTCTCTCTGAGGACCTGATGAATTTTTCAAGTGTGTCTTTTGTGGTTTTCACAGGTGCTCTAGCCAAGGTCATTTCTTTGAGGAAGATTACACTTGGAGTATCTTCAAATTGCTCGACAAAATTTTGTTATCATGTATTTCTCTCTTTTTCGTTGGTAGTGGATTTGTCTCCGCCCAACAACGTGTAAACAACAATTTCATAAGTTTATTATAAATTCTTTCTTCGTGATTTGTGGATGAGATTAGTATCATGGTTTAATGTATTTTACAACTTATGTATACATACGATGGTTCCATATATTGGAGTATACTTCGTATGTATGCAGCTAGCATGTCGACGTACTCAGTCCTAAGTATTTTGGGACTGGGCGTTACATGTTTTTGTGGTGGCCCATGCAGGTCAAGTTTATCACTTCGGTTACAGGACTGTACGAATGTGAGCCTGCACATAGGATTAGAGTCTAGGATCTCATCCACATACTTGATCTCCTTCCTTGACTCTTAATTCTAAACTCTTGCTCGCCTTCCTTGATTTGCATCTTGCTTGATTCCTTCCTACCGTGAATTCTTATTTTCGTGCTTAGTGACAGCTAGGAAGATGACTACACTAGTCTATACTCATAGGTCAAACACATGGCTAGAAGGAATACATTGACAAATAGTATGTATTGAGGACATAATTGAGTTATAAAGAAATTTTTACATTATATGGAAAGGAGGAACCCTATCTTCCTAAGAAGTTCTATCTTAAGGATATTTGGTTAATTCCAAGTTGGATAGTAGCGATACTACCGCCTTCGAGGGATAGTTAGAATTTTATTTTGATACTACTAAGTGGTATACACAAGAGGATAGTTAGAATCCATATACAATTGAGAAAGAAATTGATTTGATTTTTGAGTTAATTTTAAAGGCCTTTGGGATATATTTATGATTTACTGGGATTTAGATATACATCTTTGGGAGGAATATAAATTTGATTTGAAAAGGATCTTAAATTTTTAAATGTTGAAGTATGATTTAAGAGTGACCAAACTTTGAGGACGATTGATAAAATTAGGTAAAATATTTTTGGTGTCATATGATCTATGATTTATAAAGTTATTTAGACTTCGAGTTTAAAGCCTTGAATATGGATATTTAAATTTTGGTGGAGAAAAAGAGCTTGAGGTTCTAAATTGAGTCATACGATTTACGATTTATAAGTTTATTTAATTTTGAGTTCGAAGAGATGATGGTAAAATTTTGGTTTAAAATATTTTGGAAGATATGTAATCGACTTTGAAGGAAAATTTTAAATTTCAAGTTATGCCAATGATTTATGATTTATAAATTTGCTTGGATTTCGAGTTTAAAAGTTGTGATTATGGATATAAAAAATTTTGGCAAAATTTTTTATTTTTCATAAAATATGGTGTCATAATGATTATGGATATGAAGTTATGAATGAAGTTTTTGAGATAATGCAATTGTTGAAGAACTTTTTATATAAGAATACAACATGGTATTGGATTTTGAGGTTATTCCATTAGCGAAGAAATTCTTTATTTTTATTGATACCTTAAGGGATTAAATTACTAAGGAGATTATAGATATAAAGTTAAGAGGGATTGATTATCACTATCGTAAATTTAAGAGTATTGGATTTCAAATTTCAAGAAGGCTATAAAAACGAAGTTTAGTTGAAAAAAATAAATAATAATAATTATTATATAACGTAGGGGGAAGTAGATTAGAGAGTTAATGAACTCAAAACTTCTAGATTTATGGCGTTTTATTGCGAGATGGATTATATGGGTATTAGAAAAGGAAGATGTGTTTTACGAAAAATTAAGTGCATGGAATATCAATTATGTGAAGGAATCAAAATTTTGAAGAGTAGTGATAAGAGGATAATGAGGATTCAAAATTTTTATGATATTAAACACAACTCAAAAACTTGAGTTATTGAGCCTAAATTTGAGATCGAGGAAGTTATCAACAATTTTAATGATTACTCATTTTTGGGTAAAATTGATCGAATCCGATACTGATAGGTTGTCATGAGACATCTTCTAATGCAATTTTCTAGTTATCTAAGTTCCGATTATTCAAATTGATTCCATTGTATGCCTTGTTTCCTCGCCGAATAATTTGATTGAAATTTTTTTCACCAATAAACTGTTTCTATCCCTTCAACCCTACCTACCCTATATATTCCTAAATTTCGAGGACGAAATTCTTTTAAGTTGGATAGGATGTAAACCCCCTAATTTCTACTATAATTTTTTAAAATAAAATATGATTTAATGGTATTAAATTGTACTTCATATTTGTACGACACGTGCAAGTTCGAGTTCTCGTAATAGTACGTCACGTACGAATTTGCATTTTTGTATTTGCTCGTCGAGTGCGAATATGTGCGAGGTACATATTTTAGAAAACATTTTGGTTTTATTATAAAGGAAGTAGAGTTTTTCAAATATATATATGATAAATACTTAATTTGTTTAAGGTTATAAGCAAAGAGAATTTCAAAACTTCCTTTTATTTTACCTTATAAAATACTATTTTGTTTTATAGAAGTAATTTAGAAAACGAGGATATTATAAATATTTGCATACATGAATCTATATCATATATAGATTTTAAAATCTAATTTTCAAAATTATTTAATATTAACATTTTATTATTAGAAAAGATATTTTGAAAATAATGTTTGGTTTAAATTTAAATATGGAGATCAAATTGAATGAGATTGTTATGAATAGTTTAATTCGAAGATAGTTTTATCTAGATTGAATTTGGATTGGAATAAATGAATTTTAATTTGATTTGAATTAAATGGTAATTTATCTATGGGAATTTAAACCAATTCTAGTCCTTATCCAATTATGATCTTCTTCCTCCTATATAAGGAGAACCGTCAATTCTCCTTTTCCTACAGATTCCACAAACTAGCATTAACTCCAAAAATCCAACACTGATGTGCATCATGTCTGTGTCGCCAATTTTCATCCACTATACATTTTTTTTCTGCATATACAATATTTTCTCCTTGCGTCCGACACTCCAGAAACATCCAAATTCCTATACTCTAAACCAAATTCCTAAATCCGTGTCGATATCCAGACACAGACCGTAGAGACCCTGTCCCAGTTCTGCCTGCGTCGCCTACGCCTATGCCTCTGCCGTTGCCGCCAACTACCGCACCATCCCTTTACCACCCTCGACCCTCTGTAATGTCCCGCTCCGCACGGTGCATTACGATGAGTCGTTGACTCGTAGAGTTGTGTTGACCCGATGAAGTATTGATGCGAATCGATGCAAGAGTTACGTTGGCCAAAGGAAATATTTGAGTCGATTGGAATCTATGAATCGAACCGATGCAAAAGATAAGTCCCGTTTGAGCAAGTGCTAGTTTTAGTTGATCTGGTATGCAGGCTATGCTTTTACGCTGGACGATAAGAGGTCGGCATTTTGCCTTATTCAGTAAAGTATCTGCGAAACCAAATCGTCGCCTTGCAACTGATTGTGGCTTGGGCACGATAGGCTGAATCAGTCGAAAAGTTCAACGGAATGGCTAAGTCAGGAGAGTTGGCCGTACAACCAAGTTATGAAATCGAGCCGCTTCAGCTCGGTGAAACGATAAGGTGTATCAGCTTAAGGTGGGCGGGTTCTTGACTCTCTCTCCCTATTCCTTCACGTCTAATAAAATGTATCCTTGTATGCGTAAGTTACCATTAAGCTAGCGAGCGTGGCTCGAACGGTTAAAAGTCTTAGTATGTGTCGAATATTAAGGTAGAACATTGAACAATTGAAACGACATGCATCAAGTGTACGGGTCGCGGTAGGGCGGGGATGGTAGAAAATTGAAAGGAAAATATAGAGATGTGCATCACGTGCACGACTCCGAGAACATTGAAGACTAGGCCTAGAACATTGATTATGGCGCTGAGCGTGCCCTCGTGCACGGAAGCTAGGAATTGACTAAGTAACTACGAAACTAGGCTATGTGAATAACTTATGAATGGAACGCATTGAATGAAAATACGAGAAGTATAAGCCGTTGGACGTCGTTCATCAATACGGATGTGTTGGGGCATAATGTCGTCGAAACTGGAGATAGAGATTGTGGATTATGTTTATGGAACATGAGATTGGTTTGTATGATATAAATTGTTTTACTATGTCGCATATTGCATGGTCAATGGACTCGGATGGCCCGTGCATGGGTACGGCTTCCCTCGGACGGTTACGACCGGGGCACCGGACCGTTCGGCCTAAGAGGGAATTATGTATGGTATTTGTGGTGCACATCATTAGGATGGGTTATGACCGGCTAGTGTTATGATAAGCTATGATATCAGTAAGTTTAGGATCCTTTAGATACTGGGCTAGCAACCCGTATTGGAGCGATCATAGGCTTACACATAAGGATGCCAAGTCCATTACGGTATAAAACACCGTGACCTTCATATAGATTGGGCCGGTGGACTGAGATTAAAGTTGGGTGCAAGCGCAGGGCCTTCTACCCTTATGTATATGTCCAAGTTTATGGTTGGTTGGTTGCGTGAATTGTATGATTGCTTATGTAAAAGTTCTAACCATTGTAGACTAGGCAAAATGGGACGGAGATGAGCACGATCACTATGTTTATGTTCATATTATGTCTAACTGTATCTGCCGCAGGGACACGGTATTGGACATATTTATGATAAGGTGCTATGTTTAAATATTACCATGAAACTGATCCTAAGACTAAATAGAAAGATCACCAAATAATGTTGCATGTTCACTAAATATACTTAGTGTTGGTTAGGTGCGAGTGGGTCTTGATCAGTACAGTAAGGACGAAAGCACTAATCCTCCACTAGTTTGCTTGCAAGTTCAGGTTATGATCGGCGCGGGGCGGGACTTGGCTTGGATACACCGAGGCATTGAGTCCTTAGCGTTTCAGGAGGAGCTACCGCATAGGCGTTCAGACTTGCAACATGGAGATGTTCGGCCGAAGACTACTTGTTGGCTATAAAGAGGCATAATGTATGGAACAATATAATCCTTTGTGAGATGGAGAGATCATGAGCATTGTAGCCAATTGGCATATTAAGTTGGACTATTCAGAGCCTTTGTAATCTTCAGTTCATTATCAATAAAAGAGATCCTTATTTTATACTATGTTTCCTCTCGCTGCTTATGTTATCAATTTGAGATAAATACTATGTGAACCTGTTATCTTGTCTTGCACGAGCGCAACTCCAAGCTCATGTGGTATCACGCCCCAGCGAGGACGATGATTCGGGTGAAAATCTAGCGAGGACGAGCGATTTCTCGGATCGGGGTGTGACATGTTGGTATCAGAGCGGTTCCATCCTCTGGACCGTAAACGAATCTCTTTGACCCTCAGTTGCTTCGATATCGAAATTCAGTTGACTCTAAGTTGTTTTCGCAACAGCATGGCTCATGGATCTGTTCGATGCTACATTGGATGTTCTATACAATAAGTCTATATTAAGTGCGTACGTCTGGCACAAGTATGTCGTGACTATCACGCTATCTCCGAGTGCCATTGGAGAATGTTGTTTGCACGAAGTGCAACGGGCTATGAAATGTTGGTTTCCCTAAGTGCAACAAAGTTGCAAGTTGTTGGTTGCACGAAGTGCAACGAATATGGTGATGTTGGTTGCATGAAGTGCAATGAGATACATATTGTTGGTCGGGACGAAGTGCGAAGAGATACGTGTTATTGGTTGTACGAAGTGCAACGAGTCAATATATGAGGCGATGCATGTTATGTGGCTATGCGAATGGTTGCGTATTGTTGGTTGCACGGAGTGCAGCAAGTCGTGGATCGTTCGTTGCATTGGAGCAACGAGTCAACATGGTATGATACATGTTGTATGGCTATGCAGATGGATAGCAATATATTAAACGAGATTGAGTGATGACCTTAAGTATCAAAGAATAAATCATTACACAAGCTGCAACGGGTAAGATTTGGAGGATCACAGATGCGATAGTAACGAGTCGAGTTGGTCGCTAAGTCGAGTTTGGGTAGACGAACGTTTATGTTGGCCGAATGTCGCGTTGAGCTTTGAATAAGTGAATGTTGTGTGTGTGATCGATATGATCACCAAGGCACGGTTAGATTTGAATGAATGTCAAACTTAAGTGAATGACTGTGCATGTTGGTCTAGTTGTTGTACCAATTCGAATAAGTGAATGCCAGAGCTGGGATCGAAAAAGATTGCCACACGGGATAGTTGATTTTAAATAGTCGTCGGACCTATACGGAGTGTAAAGTTGAGTAATGACTCGATTTCGAGTGGTATATGCATTCCACTTGTGCGATTAGTGAAGTAAGGCATTGTATCGATAATGATAGGCTCAATTTCTGAGTGGTATATGCAATACCACTTAGCGATAGCTATGTTAAGCCCTTGGTGACTTGTAATAGATTGCGTCGAGACGAATGTGTCAATTACGATAGGTTTATCCTCAAAAGACAGAGTAGTATCGGGGCTCGAGTAGGAATGACTTGATAGAAGTCTATGCAAGTATGCTTCGGTGAATTGAGTTGAATGATTATGTGCGAAGTCGTACCCATAGATGATACATTGGACGAGGACTCATTAAGTATAAGTCGAACGATAGGCTGAGCATAGTGAGGGAATGTGCATTGAGAAAATAGTTGACTCGATCGAATTTGTATTGAGTTAGTACGAAGACTTGTTCAAAACGAGTTAAGTAGGTACGAAGTAATCGTGCAAAACAAATTGAGTTAGCGCAATGAGTCGGTAGCACTAATTGGAAGTGCAAGTTAAGGATATGAGAATGGATACGTAAATTGGAAATTATGTCGTGATGATAGTAGTTAGTTACAACTGAATGGATCTTGATGCGTGCAAGACTTGATTCGTATTTGAGTTCGGATAATGGTAGTGATTGCAACGAATTGGAGCTTATAAGAGAGGAAGATATTCAAGTTATGCAGATATTCAAGTTATGCATATCGACGATGGTATTGAGGCGTATCAAAGACGATATGTAATAACTCGAGGATACTCTGATCGAATGAATGAAAATTATGTTGAGCATTATTGTTGGATGAATAAAATGCAAGTTAAGTTGATGTCAATTTGGATGACAATGATAGGAATGCTTCAGAGAATTTAAGAGTGGATGGATATTACCTGGATAAAAATGAAAGTGTCTGGATTGCTTCGTGGATAACCACTACGTTGAAGTTCTTGTCTTATGCGAGTGCAACTCCAGCATCGCACATGCGTCACACCAAATTAGGGCAATTATTCTGCGTGAGCGCTGGTATGGTGATTCATCCAGCGGGGGTGATCAAACTTGCAAGGTGTAGCAAATTAGATTTAGACTTGTGGTTTGATGCGAAGGTAAATTTGAGGAATATTGCGATAAGCCTAGAGTGTGTCGGATATTGATCATGGGTAAATAGACTCGTACCCAAGGCAAACAAATGTTGCTCGGTTGCGATATTATTAACGGTAGTACATGAATGATTCGAGTAGTAACAATGCATCAGTTGTGCGGAGGTGGATAAATTATAGATTGGTGAATTATGTCGAATTGGATAAAGTCTCATAGGAATTCTGGGAAATTGATTTGGCTTCGCGATAGGATATAGCATGGTTCGTAGTAACTGTCCCTCGTTGATGATCTCCAATTATCGAGCGTAGTTTCAGGGCAGATGACCCTAGAAGACTTGATCGCCAAATCAATTGAATGTTGAAGTCTCATAGGATGACCCAATGAAGTCGCATAAGAAATTTCATCGAGGATGAAGAATGATGTAGTGCATGTTGAGGATAAGTCTAAGCGATTAAGTATCGTGTTTCAAAAGTTACCGAGTAGCCTTCGACTAGATCGATATGGTTAGAAAATTTATGATTGATCGAATGGATACGTAGATAGACTTGGTTGGTCGACGACCGAATAGACGTTGAGGGACGTACCTAGCATAGTGATACGGTAAGGCGATTGCAAGAATTCTGCAATGGCAAAAGCGACGAATAGTAGAATGACCCTAAGAGTTGTGTCGTAGATCGATTTGAGTAACGGTTAGGCTATGTGTGTTTGAGCGCACGATCGATGTTATGAAACGAACTAGTTAGGATTGATTTGAAAATTTATTAAGGAATTTCTATTCGATCAAAATCGGAGATAGACGTATCGTAAGAGACCTTGGGTCAGAAAGATTATTGCCTTTGAGCATCATAGACTCAAGTCGACCTCTTGTGTCAGAAGAGATTAAGAATGATGTTTGGATAAGTTACCTAACGGGGGTAGCCCCAGACGCGATGCATAGGTAGTTCGAGAACGTGGATCGTATTAGAATAGTTGCGTGCAATGCATAGTACGGATTGTAGGCAAAGAAAGTTTGGACATGTTGGACTTAGTCCATGTCGTTGAGGCCAAATGTTATGAACGATTAAGTGAAAGACTTGAGTTGTGTGAGAGAGAGAAAATGGTGGGGCGAATAGACGTTACAGAGGATTGTTGCGATCGGATGTGCAATGACTTAATGCGATGCGAGTGTTAGATGACCGACGAGAAACTTATGGGATCGAAGTAATAGTTTGAATTAAGTTATATGCAGAAATGTTTGGAGGAGTATCACGTGATTATGGAATAATGCATACGAGAAGTATTTTGGGAATAGACGCTAAGATTTGACTATGTTCGGAGGAGTATCACGTGATTATGGTATTGAGAATTTAAGTTGAGCATGTTAGTTTTATTGCGATATCCTACAATTGAGCTTGGCTGAAATGTATATATTGGTGGGACGCCTAAAATATGTGTATGATCCAAACTAAGTTGTATGATTCCAAAGATAGTAGCACGAGATCGTGAAACGATCTAGCGGGACACTTGGATTAAGTGTTGGTTTCGGTTCGAGGACGAACCTTGTTTTGAGTGGTATATTACGTAATGCCCCACTCCGCACGGTGCATTACGATGAGTCGTTGACTCGAAGAGTTGCGTTGATCCGATGAAGTATCGATACGAATCGATGCAAGAGTTACGTTGGCTAAAGGAAATCTTTGAGTCGATTGGAATCTATGAATTGAATCGATGCAAAAGATAAGTCCCGTTTGAGCAAATGCTGATTTTAGTTGATCTGGTGTGCAGGCTATGCTTTTACGCTGGACGATAAGAGGTCGATATTTTGCCTTATTCAGTAAAGTATCCGTGAAACCAAATCGTTGTCTTACAACAGATTGTGGCATGGGCACGATAGGCCAAATCAGTTGAATAGTTCAACGGAATGGCTAGGTCCAGATAGTTGGTCGTGCAACCAAGTTATGGAATCGAGCCGCTTCAGCTCGACGAAACGACAAGACGTATCGGCATAAGGTGGGCGGGTTCTTGACTCTCTTTCCCTATTCCTTCACGTCTAATAAAATGTATCCTTGTATGCGTAAGTTACCAATAAGCTAGCGAGCGTGGCTCGAACGGTTAAAAGTCTTAGTATGTATCGAACATTAAGGTAGAACATTGAACAATTGAAGCGACGTGCATCAAGTGTTCGGGTCACGGTAGGGCGGTGATGGTAGAATATTGAAAAGAAAATATCAAGATGTGCATCAGGTGCACGACTCCGAAAACATTGAACACTAGGCCTAGAACATTGATTATGGCGCTGAGCGTGCCCTCGTGCACAGAAGCTAGGAATTGACTAAATAACTATGGAATTAGGCTATGTGAATAACTTATGAATGGAAAGCGTTGAATGAAAATACGAGAAGTATAAGCCGTTGGGCGTCGTGCATCAATAGGGATGTGTTGGGGCATAATGCCGTCGAAACTTGAGATAGAGATTGTGGATTATGTTTATGGAACATGCGATTGGTTGGTATGATATGACTTGTTTTGCTATGTCGCGTATTGCATGGTCAATGGACTCGGATGGCCTGTGCACGGGTGCGGCTTCCCTCAGACGGTTACAACCGGGGCACCGGGACCGTTCGGCCTAGGATGGAATTATGTATGCTATTTATGGTGCACATCATTATGACGGGTTGCGACCGGCCAGTGTTATGATAAGCTATGATATCAGTAAGTTTGGGATCCTTCAAATACTTGGCTAGCAACCCGTATTGGAGGGATTATAGGCTTACACATAAGTATGCCAAGTCCATTACGGTGTGAAACACCATGACCTTCATGTAGATAGGGCCGGTGGGCTGAGATTAGAGTTGGGTGCAGACGTAGGGCCTGCCACCCTTATGCATATGTCCAAGTTTATGGTTGGTTGGTTGCGTGAATTGTATGATTGCTTATGTAAAAGTTCTAACCATTACAGACTAGGCAAAATAGGATGGAGATGAGCACGATCACTATGTTTATGTTCATATTATGTCTAACTGTATCTGCCATAGGGACACGATATTGGACACATTTATGATAAGGTGCTATGCTTAAATATTGCCATGAAACTGATCCTAAGGCTAAATAGGAAGATCACCAAATAATGTTGCATGTTCACTAAATATACTTAGTGTTGGTCAGGTGCGAGTGGGTCTTGATCAGTGCAGCGAGGACGAAAATACTAATCTTCCACTAGTTTGCTTGCAAGTTCAGGTTATGATCGGCTCGGGACGGGGCTTGGTTTGGACGCGTCGAGGCATAGAGTCCTTAGCTTTTCAGGAGGAGCTACCGCATAGGCGTTCGAACTTGCAACATGTAGATGTTCGGCTGAAGACTACTTGTTGGCTATAAAGAGGCATAATGTATGGAACAATGTAATCATTTGTGAGCTAGAGAGATCATGAGCGTTGTAGCCAATTAGCATATTAAGTTGGGCTATTCAGAGCCTTTGTAATCTTTAGATCACTATTAATAAAAGAGATCCTTATTTTGTACTATGTTTTCTCCCGCTACTTATGTTATCAATTTGAGATAAACACTATGTGAACCAGTTATCTTGCCTTGCACGAGCGCAACTCCAGGCTCGTGTGGTATCATGCCCCAGTGAGGATGATAATTTGGGTGAAATCTAGCGAGGACAAGCGATTTCCCGGATCGGGGCATGACACGCACGACAACCACCGCCCAATCTACACTCTAACCACCACCAATACAAAAGTACATCACCACCCAAAATCTGACCACACCCCGGCCAAAGGCACGAAACCACCACTACCATCACAGCCATCATCCACCAAACAAAAAAATAGAAAATCTAACTCACCTCTCCGGCCACGCGCTCGCGGTGTGCTCCCCGCCGTCAAGTCACCACCATGACGACCCGTGACTTCCCGAATGCCTCCCGCTCCTCTCTGCTCCTCCCTGGCTTGAGTTGTTTTTCAACCACAGTGTCGGACTCTTCCGCGATCGACCGACTTCGTCCGACACCGGAGTCCCAAAACCATTAAGCACCGCATCTGCGCAGAACGTTGCCGATCTTCCTTCCTGGCTTCTCCCCGCCATCACACCTTCTCCATCTCTGGGACATTCTGATCTCGCACAGCCTCACCCTATCGGTGATCTGACCTCGTCGTTGCGCTCTTTCCGGGACGTCGCATGCAAGCTAAATTGGGACCAGCGTTTGCCAAGCCCCATCAGAGATAAAGCCAGGATGCCCAAATGCTCCTTTTCGAAATCCCCTTGCCTCTTGGTATTCTCATCAATCTCTCCTTCTCTCTTCCTCTTCTCCCAAAATAAGTAGAGCACCCGCAGCTATGCTTCCTCTTTCCTTCCCTCTTATTTTAAAAAACCTCTGACTTCACTCTCTCCACCCATGGTTTGAAATCATTCCTTATTACTCTAGTCGAATTAGAAGGGGAGCACACATTGTTGTGATATGTTAATCTACTATTATTATAAATTGGTCACTTATGGCTGATGGTGGGTATAATACTATATTTAATTAGCATGTATAGTTATGTATATACGCATACACTATAAAATATTATGTTTGTTATTTTCTTGTTGTAAATATTAGTAGTATTGTGAACATATATATTAAATAATTTTCTGAAAATATTTCTGTAAATAGATGTAGTAGTGGACTTAGCCCTACCTAAAATTTCAAAACTAGTTTTTTTTTTTAGCCATAAAATGTTCTTAAAGATTATCTAATGATAAATAATTTACAAAGTTATAAATTTGGCCTAAACAATTATTATTATTCTGACTTAAATATTTTATGTATAAAATATAGTTTATCTAAAAAAACATATTTTTTCAGAACTTACAATCTTAGTCTAAATCGAATTTTCTATATTTTTAAATAAGTTATCAAGAAGTGTTTTTCTAGTAAATTTTTTTTTCACGTATTATAAAAAGAGTATATGATTCTACTTCCGTCGATTTTTCCTGATTATCCCATTAATCACGACTGATCGTGCGTTTTTATTTCTCGTCAATTTCGGACCCTTACACATCGTCATCGGCTATTGGACAAGCATGAGTTGTCGAAACATCGTACCACATCAGGCGACACATCAGGCAAGATATCTTGCCATAATTTACTGTTTATAATTAGGCTGCATTTTATTTATTACATATCACTGTGTTTTTATATACAGCTTTTCTAGCGGTACCATTTTTACAGCGCTTGATTTACTGCCTACTCAGAGATATTAGCTTACTTTACTTATTATCCTTTGATTGCATATGGACCTAGA
The DNA here is from genome assembly GCA_029216955.1 of Iris pallida. Taxonomy (NCBI): domain Eukaryota; kingdom Viridiplantae; phylum Streptophyta; class Magnoliopsida; order Asparagales; family Iridaceae; genus Iris; species Iris pallida. The sequence continues at coordinate 239,040 of JANAVB010040016.1, read as the reverse complement.
GTTAAGGGACCACCATCTGTAGTGTATTACATAAACCTTATCACAAATGTTCCACGAGTATGTGTGAGATGAGTAGCATGTAGAGGTCCTTGCGTGTTGGCGGATCACCCGCACGCATGCGTTAGGTCTAACTGCTGATAGAGGCATGTAGGAGACTTTGCAGTTAGTAGAGGTATATGATCGCGGATGCGACTTGATATGTACATTGGGTGAGGAGAATAAAACCTAACGTATGGGCCTCTTTGCACTTCTCTGATTACATGTGCGCTCCTCCGGAGAGGCAGGCTCCAAGTGCCCTCTGACGTTTCCTAGATCGTTATGTACGTACCCCCTTGCACATGATGCCCTCTAACGATCTTTGAACATTACGGACGTAGGCCCATGGTGCCCTATATAGGGACTATGCCGATCCTATTTACAACCAGGGCTCATGCGTCGAAAGGAATCTTTCTCAACTGCATGTTCACTTTAGTACGGTTAGGTTACCTTATTGAGGTCTTGCCACTTACTTTTGTTTATGGCTTATTTTATATTCAGTATTTATATGGCATATTGTTTATTGTATCTTGTTACATCCCTCTGAGGACCAGGTGAATTCTCTAGGTGTGTCTTTTGTGGTTTTTCCAGGTGCTCTAGCCAAGGCAATTTCTTCGAGGATGATTACACTTGGATCGTCTTCACATCGCTCGATAAAATTTCGTTAACATGTATTTCTCTTTTTCATTGGTAGTAGATTTGTCTCCGCCCAACTACTTGTGTAAACAACAATTTCATAAGTTTATTATAAATTCTTTATTCGTGATTTGTGGATGAGATTAGTATCATAGTTTACTGTATTTTACAGCTTATGTATACATACGATAGTTCTATATATTGGAGTATACTTCATATGTATGCAGCTGGCATATCGACGTACTCAGTCCTAAGTATTTTGGGACTGGGGCATTACATCCAGCGTTCCTCTTACCAACGGCCCTATGGAGACGGAGGAGCAGATGAAGGAGGTCAAACCTACTTCATCTCCGTATCAGAGCGATCCACTATGCGCCCCTTCGGATGAGACGAGGATGGAGATTTGGTTCGATGGGCCTACAAAGTAAGTTAATTATCGTTATATAGTTATCATCCCCCGTCGGTTCAGAGGGCATTGGAGCTATTTCTGAGTTCCAACTGCAGTGGCCCTTGGATCAACTACTCGGATGCCTCAGACGAGAGGAAGACATTTTGGTTTGCCCACTTCAAGGTAACTAAAGTATATTAGTTTTAGTACCAATCATCTTTTATGTATATTATATAACTAACTATTTTAATTCTTGTAGAAAACATATATTTATTTACCATACCGGACTGAGATTATCGAGAAGCAATTTTCTGTTATTGTCGCAAAGTTGATCCGTGATGCGATCGATGACCAGAAAGCTCGAGAGCGCTTCCAGAAGACCGATCCAAAGCTGGATCACTCCCGAGTAGTGCACTGTGATGAGGGCTAGATTCGACGATCCTAGGTACAAGGAATGGTCGGAGAAGGCAAAGGTAGCTAGGACGAGGGTAGGGAAGTGGTGTAGTGGCTCGATCCTATGACAGAACATTCTTATCGCTAGTATATATTTTACTGGATATATATTATTTTAATGAAAGTAGGAATAAAATATTTAATTTTAATAACAAACAAATAAATTTTAACAGATACAGAGGGGTGATGATGCCAACATGGTGATCGTCTTTCTAGCCACCGGTCGGAAGGATGGAAATCTCATCGACATTAGCAAGTACCACTTAGACATTGGATAGTAAATAATATGCTTATCGAGATACGTACCTTTCTAGGATGACTATCTTAGGCTACAACGTACGTTTGCTAGTGCACATACAGAGGAAGGAGTTGTTACTTCCTCGCAGCCCCCTCCGTCTAAATCGTTGGACAAGTTCTGGATGACCGCCGTTGGTGGTCTTCAGTGGGGTACATACTATGGTACGGGATCCTACGGTGCCTTTGTACCGACGCAGTCATCAAGGGCCCCCTTTAGCAGTGTGCATTCCCCACAGCCCTTACAGGAGTCAGCCTAAATTGAAAAGAGTTTGCGTCGCCAGGTTGATGAGCTACATGATGAGCTGTTGTGGAGAATGTGATATCCCACCCCGCTCAGCTCAATCAGAGGAATCGAAATGCCAACGACGTTCAGACTTATCCATATAACGACTGCTTGAAGACCCGTTCGGTCGAGATGACTCCTCGTTCAGGTGGGTGGCTTCGGTAAACTTGCCTCAGCTTGGCCTTCACACTAATAAAACAAAAGTTTTTCAAATGCACAAGTAGGCTTGATAATAGAAGAGACGAATCCACATAGCTAAGTGAATAATCCCAAGTCGTGTCGGATTAAGTTAGAATATGGAATGGTCACACAGTCAGCTTAGAAGTATTGCACGTTGTGCTTTCAAAATAATACTCGATCCTTCGTCTCATGGCTTGGATAAAGGAAAGTTTGTTTAAGTTGCCATGAAGTTATGAACTTAGTCTAAGTCATAGGTGTCACACGCATGAATGCTCGATAAAGCATGCACGGACCCATCGTTCGCTACTTGGCATAGCCAAAGTGCCCTTAAGTCTTAGTAAATATTTCTACGATGCAAGGCTTGGCATAGCCTTTGCTCATTCCAACGGTTAAGTTGTTGCACGATTGAGTTAGAAAAAAATTATGTCGGCTTATCGAAGTCGTTCTAAGTACTGCCCTACGCTTTTTGCAGTTGTTAAGTCACATAGTCCCACGATCTCAAGGCTCATCATATAAAGTATGACTTGGGCAGTAGTGTCACATAGAACACAAGTCTATTTAAGGCACGAGTACAGTTGGTTCAATGAAAAGTTAGCCACGATCTATGGCATATAGAGAACACATTTTGTTCTACTTATGCTTGAATGCTATCAATTAGCGATTCATGAGTTGAGTCAATAAGAGTATGGAAATACTGTAAATATATCGGGACTGTAGGTCAGTCGTCGAAAAGAAATATGTCGGGACTGTAGGCTAGTCGCAGAAGAAATACGTCGGGACTGTAGGTCAGTCGCCGAGGCAACCCAAGTTTGGGGAAAAAATAAGTAAACCAAAGAAAAGTTATAAGTTGGGACAGTTAGGCCATGCATTTATGTTGAGTCTAGAAGTTCTCGTAGGTGCGTGGTCATAGAAAACTTGTCGACAAGGTTTCGTGCCCTTAATTCGGTAGCCTAGGGCCACAGGACCGTATCGGCCTAGAAGGGAAGCAAGGTAGTTAGAGAAGAACATGTCACTGGTGATTCGAGGACTTGAGCAGGTCTAGCTACCCTTAGCTGCAAGGGTCTCGTCTGCACCACCTACATGTCCAAGATGGCTTGAATTGTCAGGAACCTTTCGTATAGGTAAGTTGGCGTGCTGAGCGGCAATCCGCATGCACGGTATCGATCAAATAAAAAAAGTGCAAGCACAGCATGAATGGGATAAAGATGGTATGCATGGTTGTAGTACAAGTCTTAAGAAGCCTAATATTTGGCTATAGAAAAGATGCGTGTTTCGACATGAAATATGGCATCGTGTATTAAGTCATTGGCATAGAGTTGCATAAGTCATACTTGACTCGTTACGAATTAAGTCAAGAAGGGCTATAAGACAAGATTGGTTAAGTCATACTATGTTGTGAGGCACGGCATCGATGTTGAAGCATGAACCAAGTCAATGACACGAATCATGTTGTTGCGACCCAAAGTAGGGGCCCTACAGCAAGCACAAGCCAGCACGTTGATGTTGCAAGCAAGAGAATGGTTTAGAGGCAAGGATATGGAAGTTATCAGTGCGATAGTACGATGATGGTCTAGAGACACAAATAGGCCATGCGTCTATATATGTCCTAAAATCGATCTAAAGGCAAGAATAGAAAGACATGAAGTAACGTATAGGCAACTTTAGAAGGGGTGAATAGAGTTTGTGTCTATAATGACCAATTAAAAATTAACTCTATGCTAAGTCCAGAAAACAACTACTGAGTGAATTTATAATCTGAGAGTAATAATGCGGAAAGTATAAGAGTTTAGAATAGCACACGCAAACATAGCGATATAATCTAGTTTCTCTCGTGGAGGACTAGCCCAGGCCTGAGAACTCTAGCTCGGGATTGAAATCCACTATCAATAAGCGTTATATATTAATCACATATATGTAATGCTGTTACATGCAAACGTTATAAAAAGTGGTAAACAAACTAGAGCACCCGCTCGAACGTCCGCTCAAACCCGACCTGTAACCCCACTTCCCCGAGATCAAAAATATTTTTTTTTTCTATAGTTTAATATTTTGAATGATTAATTTTTTTCTATTAGTGAATTTCGATTAGCCATAATGTAAATGTTAACTCTCATTTTTTTTACTTAAATTGTTATAGTTGGGCCTCATTTCTAGCCCAATTTCAAGGCCAGTTATATAAGGCCAATTTCAAGGCCAGTTTTCCTAAATACACTCTATTTGGAATTTTCTAACTAACCATGTATCTGTGTGTGCTTGTATATAACCAACTTTCAAATTTTACTTTATTCGAATCTTTCCTCCATTTAGTTTCCTTAGCAAGGAAACCAACGAACTCCTAACTGCCTATATAATCATCATTTCTCTCTCTTTTCTATTCATTTCATTCTTGTCTAAGAAATTCATGGAGACCACAGAGCTCTCGTTCCTTCTTTTTCTTCTTCTTCTTCCATACTTTCTTTCCCAAATCCAACCCAAAATTTCCATAAGCTTGGCCATGGCAGACGAGCTCGACATAGAGGCCAGCAGTTGAAGTCCTCTCCTCTCCTCCGATCGACGAGGAGCGTGTAGAGCCCCTGACGGCAGCAGCAACTTCATCTCTGGAGATTCTCCTTCTTCCCAACGATTTGACGACGAAGAAGACTGGTGAATGTCGATCGATCCTTCTGTTCAAGATCTGGACAAAAATTTTGACTGATTCTTGAAGAAAATTAATGATTTGACTTCTTTTCTTGATCGAGATTGATCCGCTCCTCTTCTTGGTGCAGACGTCGACGAACCGATGGTGAGCCTCCGTTTGGATCTCTGAAATATGTTCGAACAAGTCTAGGACCATCAACTGGTAAGTCGGTTTAGGTTTTCATTTTGATATTCTTTGAACCTTCTGTTTCGATTGAGTTCTTGATTGAGAACTCTATTTCTTGGATTTAATCGATTATTTATTAGTGTGTTGATCTATGAGATCAACGAGATCTAAGAATTTCCTACATTCTTGGCTTCAAGGAACAAAGGAGACTCGAGAGTGTGATCTTATGTTGCTGCTCACTATACGATCGATGAAATGACCAAACCAAGGCCAGAGCTATGAATTGGACACGTGAGGTTTGTGTTTGACTATGAGGAGTGCGTCTTCACTACAAATTCATTTTATTTCAGGTAATTTCCTCTACTTTCTTGTTAATGAAGAACTCTTCGTCATACTTAGAACAATAGTGTGGGTGTGCGCAGGCTTGTGTCGAGTGCGTGGAGTTGAGTGTCCGTATCCATCGTTAAGACTTGGTAGCAGTGTTTTGTTGGTGTCAGTTGCAAGGGATAATCGGATACGGAGAAGTATGTGCAGTCAGTAGTGACGACTTGCCGCTGAGGGATGTTATAGCCGTTAAATTCAAATTCGATTCCCTTGTATAAGAGTCTGTAGTGTTCTTAAGTAGTATGTGATAGCTATTATGGTGTTTATAGAATAATTTTATGTGTTAATGTTAGGGATTAGTTAGTTTTCCAATTGTCCTTTAAAAGGTTATTCTATTAATTTTGTTATCTATGATATTAATAAGTATTTTAAGATCTTTATTTTGCAAGGTAAGTTAATATTTAATATTTCTATCCTAGGATCCATACCAGGTTTGTAGATTCATATTTAAAAGTTAAGCTAGAGAAATGACTAATTGATTAAAAAGGTAGTACTGATTAGTAATAATTTGCTAAGGGTTAAAGATTAGAAATTAACCAACTTGTACTCATTATCAGGAGGACAAATAGATCTTCTTTTTCCCGATCGCCCTAAGCAAGGCATGTACATTATATGGTTTATGTTTATTTACATTTATATCCTATGCTTTTCTTGTGACACGTCATGACACGATATCATGTACTCTTACACTTTCATATTCTTGTATTTACATCTGGTCGGGGAGGGGAAATACACTAGCTATGTGACCAAACCCAAGGATCATAAATTCAGGTTGATAGCTTAGGCCTCGCACAGTGCATGCGGGCCCTAAGCCGTACCCATTTCATGTGCTTATTCCTGTGCTTACCCCAGCCGGTCATATATGCTAGCTATATTTCAAATATTGTGCACATCTCATATCTTGTACTTCAGGTTCAGGAATTATTTCTTATACTTTATTTCCTGTACTTCCTGTACTTTACATTCATGTACTTTTATGTTCTTTTCCTGTACTTTATATTACATGTTCTCATGTACTCTTTTTTATATCATGATGTTCTTGTTCATTACCTAGAATTTTACTTCGCTCCGCTCCTGACTGGATATGATGCAGGTGTACTTGAGGATACCGTTCTACCTTATGGACCACAGCCCGGGATCTTAGGTGAGCAGGATGGATCCATAACATAGCTAGATGTTACAGGTTTAGATTTGTTTAGCTTTACTTCTAGATGTTGTATATTGAGAGCTCATAGTTGTATTTTATTCCTGTCACCGGATTTGTCTCTGGTACTTTTATATATAAATTGTATTAGGACTTGTGGATTATGGTGATCATTCTGGGACGGTTAGATGTTGTGATGTTTACTTTCATGTTATTCTTGGAGTTTTCCTTAAATGTTTACAACTTATTGCGTTGAGTCTCCAATGTAGGCTGGGCGTGTCCGACTCGTATCCGAATATTTGGGAACGGGTCGTTACATGTTTTTAGTGGTGGCCCATACAGGTCTGTCCTAATGGTACTTAGGCTATAAAGTACTATTGGGGAACCTGTTAATCTAGGGAAAACTCATCACAGCATAGGATTGCGGGAAATGATATGTGTATATTTTACTAGATTACTTATTACCTTAAGGTTGCTTATTATCTTAAGGTTTAGGCCATTTTAACAGGCTTTTATTTTTCAGATGGTTCAGACACGTAACACCAAAATTGTTGATTCACCTGCACTTGAGACTTGTGAGCTTCCACCACCCCATGCTGCCCCTACTATCACTATTGGTAGTACGCAGTTGATGGAGATGTTTCAGGAGTTCCTTGATGTCCAGAGGGAGCAGGCCGTTCTTTTTCAAGCCAGACTTGTAGATGCACTTTTCGAGTCAGGGAGGACTTCTAATTTTCAAACTCTCAGATCATTGGACTTCTCCGATACCGAGTGCATTTTTTGTACTAGAAAGCAAAATCGAGAACTGGAGCGCCACTTCTGAAGATCATCCAAGTCTCTGAGGATCCAACTCCTCTGAAGGTTGAAGCCACCAGCCAGGAGATCTTAAACGTAGAACGAACAGTAGAACGAGATGGGAAGCTGAAGCCCAAGAGAGACATGAAGACTTATGACGGAGATAGCAACTACCCTGGACCAACAAAGCGTCGTAACACTCAGACAGCGCCTCATCAACCGCATCATCAGAGAGAGATTTAGACCCACTCTCCTTATATGTTCTGCAAAAAGACGGGACATTATATTGATAAGTGCCGCAAGAGGCTCAGACTCTGTTTATACTATAGATCTTCTACCCACCGAATGAAGGATTGCCAACAAGTTATGAATCACAATGGTCGAGGAGCATCAGGATCTCAGCAGCTAACACACCAGCAGCCGTATATTCCTATCAGAATCCCTGCACTTCAGCCCAAATAGAAGATTCAGACTGAGATTCAGCCGATGATTATTTATAATTTTTGCCACCGCTCAGGACACCACTACGACGAATGTCGCAAGAGACTGAGCCTATGCTTGTACTGCAGATTGCCAGCCCACCAAGTCAAGGATTGTCCGGAGACCGCTGATCGTACTACCACAAGGACTAGCCTATGATAGGATAGCTGAAGAAGTTGAAGTGATTCTAGTCCAAGAAGAATAGTGAAGACAGAATGAAGACCAAAGGCTTCTCTTGCATGGTTGGAGAAAACCATGGACCGTGATTCGCAATCCAGTCTTCCTTTAGATTCCTCTTAGCACCTAGACCGTTTCTTAAAACTTCCCTAATTATTAGACTTTACTTTCTATTCTGAAACCTTGGTTGCTATTCGAGATTTATTTCGAGAGATTGCTTCCTATTCTAAAATTTATCCCTTATTCGTAACTATGTTTCTTATTTGAATATTGTTTTCTATTCGGTAAACTTGTCTCATATTTACTATTCCATAATCGTTTCAAATCCGCTATTCGATACCCTGTTTTCATATTCATTATTCATAGCTTTGTTTTCTATTGTTGGCTTCTATTTGAAATTTTTTGTTCCCTATTTAAACTTTGTGCTATTCGAGATTTTATTCTTACTCGAAATTTTATTTTGAAACCTTGTTCTCAATCAAAACATTGTTTGAACCTTCGCTTCTATTCGAGACTTTTTTAAGATTCTATCTTTATTCGAGACATTGTTTAAAGATTTCATTTTCTGTTTGAGAAATTGTTCTGTTCTCGAATTTGTTTCTGTTGGCCCAATGATTGTATCATGTATTTGAATATGGTTAATATGTTAAGTTTAGCATTTCAATATTACTAATCTTTATACTATCGCTATAGCATTTCTACTTATACTTATACCTTTGGTTATATGTGCCTATTGGTTTACATTTTAGTGATATGAGCTTATCTATTTTAAATTTAATCGGGTTGCCAAAATCAAAACTATATTTTTGATTGTGGTCATTCAATTAAGTTTAATCATTATGACATTATTAACATTTATGCGATCACCTTAGCACTTATACTTAAACTCAGTATTGTCCTAATGTGCATTTATCTTATCATATTTGCTACATGTATATTGCTTTTCTCGTCAAACATGTACATGCAAAAAAGTAATAAGCAAGATCAATGTGGACATATGCAATAAAGAAATCATGGTGGGCCAAATACGACGGATCCTACAAGATTTCTCTGAACCACCCGACGACATCTCTGGTGCCACGTACTCGGGGGTTCTACTGCCTGGTCAGCGGACGGGAGCCAAAGACGACGGATCACAAACTGGATATCTTTGGACAACTGCCGCCAAGGGAAAAAGCCAACATCTATCAAGGAAAGAAGCCAAGCCATGCCATCATCATTTCAAGACTCTGAAGAAGCCTACACCTGCTACAGTATTTTTGGAGTCTATAATGAGTCTTAGGAATAATTGTAAACACAAGAAACGGATGGCAAAATCGAAAGCTAGGGTAGAAATTAGCCCATGATTATTTTTGGATGAAAATCGGCATACCGCGGTATACCGGTCTATACCGACGGCATACCGATTTTTGTTCACAGAAAGTTTCTGTCTACAAAAATGGCATACCGACGGTATACCGATTTAATAACGTTGAAATTCTAACGATCGAATTCTGAGCATTTAATGATCCCAACGGCTATATTTCTAGCTGTTGCATTCCAGACCGGTATATCGACGGTATGCCCGTTCATACCGACGACATACCGGTTCGCTGACTAAAAAGTTACCTTTGAGCTCTTTTCAATGCTTTGGTTATAAATAGCCTTGAACCCCTTCATTCAAGGTTGATGCTTTGAGCCTAAAAATTTCTAAACCACCAAAGCCTATCCACAAACAACTCTACAAAGCTTTCATTTGCCATCCACAAATTGTGTTAGAGTTATTGAGTTAAAAAGTAAGATCTTCATCTTGTTGTATAAGAAGATCAAAACCTATTGTGAAAGGTTGAAGTTGGAGAGTTTTTGTATCCAAACTCTCGGTTGAAGTTGGAGAGTCTTCGTATCCAAACTCTCGGTTGAAGTTGGAGAGTCTTCGTATCCAAACTCTCGGTTGAAGTCGGAGAGGCCTTCAGACTAAAGCTCTCGTATAAGAAGTTAGCGAGTTATTTGGATCCAAACTCATGTGTAATATTTACTCAAATAGTGGATTAAAGCCGGAGAGAGTTCTGGGACTGGAGTGCCGGTTGGGAGGATACCAGGATATGTCGTGTGTCGGTATTATTGTTGCTTATTCTCTTGCACTTATATTTTTAAATTGCCCATTACCTTGTGCTAAGTGCTTGATTAGTTAGCTTCACCCTATTCACCCCCTTCTAGGGTTCCTACAATTGGTATCAGAGCAAGGACTCTATTGTTAGGCTTAACATCCTTAGAGTAGATCCTTGTTAATTTTCCTATGGCATCGTATTCCTCCTCCTCCTCCGATAAAGAGGGTTTTACTTCTAGTAGCATGGACAATCATGTTTCTTCTAAATACAAGAAATGCTCTAAGTGGAAAGCCATGGCTAACCAATCCTTAGAGATTCTTGATGACCTTCATTCTACAAATGAAGAACAATCAGAAAAGGTTATTCATTTAGAAGAATCTAATGAGTTTTTGAGAAATGAAAATAATGATTTATTATCTAGACTTGATTCTCAAAACTCATCTTATATTTCTTTAAAGAGTTTGAATGAGGCTTTAATTTTAAAAATCAATCTCTTTCCTCACCAATAGAAGTTCTTAAGAGGCAAACACAGGAGCTAAATCATTTGCATGATTCTTTTATTGACTCTTTAAAGAAACAAAATGATGATTTTATTTCTAGAATTGCTTTATTTGAAAAAGAGAATTATGCTTTAAATGCTAAATTTGATTCTCTTACTTGTTTGTATGATGATTTGCTATTAGAACATGATATTCTTAAAACCAAATCTTCTCATGCTCACTCTAGAGATATTTATCATTCTAGTATGTCACATGTTCATAACCATGCTCATTCTGATACATGTGCACACACTAGCATTAGGTGCTTTTATTGCTCTCGCATTGGACACATGAGCTTTACATGCCCTATTCGTAGGACCCTTACAACCAATGCTAGAGTAAGTGCTATATGGGTCCCTAAAGCTAATAAATGTGGATCCAAGTTTATTTGGATACCAAAGTCTTTATCTAATGTTGTAGGTGAAGCTTTTTGTATCGGGACATTGCACCGAGGAGCGTGTTGGTGGTTGCAATGCTCAAAGGTCATCTTCCAAGCAATTGTACTAACACAAGCGTGGCCACTAGAGCCACTTTGGTAACATGCTAAACGATTCTCTTTAAATTGTTTATATTTGTAGAATCTAGCATGTTTCTCTTGATGTCTTGCTACTAGCTCACATTGATATCCTTTAGTTGCCTTTTATATAAATCAATGTGAGATATAATACTAGCATGCCTAATTAATCTTTTTATTTATTCTTTTATCTAGCATGACTAGTTACTCTGCTTAAATGATTAGTTCATACTATGTAGTTTATCACTCATTTTCTATTAGTGTGACATTTTTTATATTTGCATGCTCGTTATCTAGCATGTCTAACATTCTTTTATCTAGCATGTCTTGCATGTCTTGCACATGACTATTTATGGATATTCTATTAAGGACTATTTATGGATATTCTTTTATCTAGCATTCTATTAAGCACATGTCTAACATTCTTTTATCTAGCATGTCTTGCACATGACTATTTATGGATATTCTATTAAGGATCACATAGTTTTGTGCTTTACCTTGCTTGTTAAATTTATCTCCTTAATTAGTGCATATTTTCTAGTCCGTATCTTTATAATTTACTATGGTGCACTATGAAAGCTCTTTGAAAAATGTACTTCTTGATATCTTTAGCATTTAGCCTTCTTGATCTTAATGATCTTTCCTTGCTCATTCCTTGGGTTTATGCTTCTTTAGAATTATTGTTGCATAATGATGTTTTCGTAGCACATAAGGATTCTTGTAATTGATACATCATATTTCTTATGTCTTACCTACTATGGTTTGAGCTTTTGTGTTAAGATTTTTCCATTTCTAGAGAATATACTTATTTCATAATGGCTATAATATTTTGCATTCTCTAGATCGATCTATCATTTTATTATCTTGGGTTAATCTCAATACTTGGCAAAGAGATTTATTTTATTATATTTTCATGAATATCTCTTTTGGCCTATACTTGATAAGAGTCTAATTCATTTATTTGTCATCTAATGCTCTTATCCTTGCTTAGTAAAGAGTCTATAAATCATTTTGTTCATTCAAAATGTATTACCCTCTTTGTGAACTCCATGCTTAAGCAAGTTTCTTTAGTGTTAGTGACTTAAGATTAAATGAGCACATTTATCTTGTTAATGGCTTATCTCATTAATCTTAATTAGTTATGTAGCTTGCTTACTTATGATATATTGTTAAGCTACATAAACTTTGTTCACTTTTACTTACTTTCACTCATCTAGCTATTTTTTTCTTTTCAATCTATATATGATATGCTAGTTTACATAAACAAGATTTGTGATTCTCCTAAATATAATTTGTATCCTATTTTAGATACATATGTCTTGTTCTCTAAAGCTAGTTTGATAAATATTTGATTTGATCTTGTTTTTTTAAAAGAGGCTTGTGACTCCTTACCTTAACTTCCTTCCATACTAGTCATTAGTATCTCTTAAATTTCTCTCATTTTGAGTCATGACTTCATCGTATTATCATTTACATCTCTTTTTGATTGAATTTGTAATTATTTAAGTGAGACTGAGTCTTTCCCATATTGGTTTGTGAGATTTTTATATGGATTTGTGAGTTTCTCTTGATGAGATTCATTGGATCATATTTATTCATTTGCTTTCTTTATGAATGATCATAATGATTTAGTAATCCTAAACTATCTAATTTTGTAAATGTCAAGTTAATTTACTACTCTACTTCGACTACTCATGGATTATCATATAGTGTCTTTGCTATTTGAACTTTATTGGTCTTTCATTTAGATGTAGCAAAGTTTGGATATTACCCTATTGATGGTACATATGTGATAAAACATGCCTAGTCCATGCAAAGCATTAAATTGATTGATTCTTTCTTAATTTGATAATCATGGACATGATATTTGTGTTTTTATTTTTACTTTATATTTGTGCTATATTTCTCTATCATCATGATTGTTCTTAATTGACTTTATTCGTTTACATGATGACATTTTCTCAAAGGATAATATACATTGATCTATCATATTTAAATATGAGATCCTTCTATATAGATTAATGTATTTCATCTTTTGATTATACGTGCTTAATTGATATATTCTTCTAATTTTTCATCTTTAGCGGCTATTAATTGGACATCTCTTCTTGACTAAAGATGATATTATTCGTCTTTTGACGATATTGTAGCCTTATATGCATTGAGCAAAGGGGAGAAATCCATAGTTGATTTACCCCCAAATTCTTTAGTTATATATTTTATGCTATAAGTGCTTTGGAACTAGACGCATATTTTGAGGGGGAGCAAATTAATTGATTCAATTCATTTATACCCTGTAATATATCGTATACCTAGTTCATCATGGACCCATATTTTCTTCTATTTCATATCCTATTAATTGAGGTCATGATATTTTTATTTGTGAAGGATTTATGAGAGTGTATGCAAGTGTCTTTATTATTTATCTCTCTTTTATATGGATTAAATAAGTCATCTTGTTAATATTAACTTTCATATCTTATCTTGATGACTAGTGTGCTTTCATTGTTTTGGCTTTTCTTATATGCTTAATTGATTTGGCTTTTCTTATTGAGGACTTACCTAAAATTCTTGTTTATCTATATTGGTAATACTTTGAGGGAGAGCATTCAAGTCGACTGAATGTCTCTTTCTCAAGTATTTTTCTCCTTTACCTTCATGTTTATCTAAAAGATATTCACATAGCATGATAAGGTTTGAGTTCAAATGCATTAACTTGGGTAAGCAAATAGATTTTGCAAATAAAGAGATTATCTTATATCAATTGCTCTATTTCACTGATCATTCATTATTTGTTCCACTATTTATTTGTGGACAATTTTGACTTTCAAATAGCTTTTTGATCAATGTTTCAAGTTTATATTTCAATTGGTATTAAGTTTATATCTTCTAACTATCTCAATTGGTATTTTTTTAATATCAATTAATTTGCAATTATCTAATCCTCATAGACTTTTGACTGAAATCCTTGATTGAAATCTTTTATTTCAATTGGTATATCGCTTCCTTCTAAAACTAGAGTTTTAATTCATATAATATTATGTTTTGGAGTTTCTTTCTTGGATTTTAAGTTGGTAAAACTATTTTTTGACTGTTTATCAATTTTATTGGTTTTATCAACTATATTGTGTTTTGACATGCTTCTTTGAAAAATTTGATATTCTATATTGGCAATGTAGCTTTATAAACTTGTCATTACATCCTTCTCCTATTGTTTTTTATTAGTATATCTTGATCATGATTGTCTATAAGTTTCCCATGCTCTAATTTTTATGCTTGAGATTGATTTTATTTTATCTCTTAGTACGGGAGAGCCTATTTTTGATCATGTCAAAGGGGAGAAGTAAGTTTAAGTATGTATTTATAAATAATCTAAGTAGTATGCTTTCAGTGATATTGCTTATGTCTATTGTATATTAGTGATACATGCATCTATTCTGTCCATACGAAACTTAACCGATTTGCCATAATCAAAAAGGGGGAGATTGTTGGCCCAATGATTGTATCATGTTTTTGAATATGGTTAATATGTTAAGTTTAGCATTTTATTATCACTAATCTTCATACTATCGGTATAGCATTTCTACTTATACTTATACCTTTGGTTATATGTGTCTATTGGTTTACATTTTAGTGATATGAGCTTATCTATCTTAAATTTAATCGGGTTGCTAAAATCAAAACTATGTTTTTGATTGTGGTCATTCAATTAAGTTTAATCATTATGATATCACTAACATTTATGCGATCACCTTAGCACTTATACTAAAACTCAGCATTGTCCTAATGTGCATTTATCTTATCATATTTGCTACATGTATATTGCTTTGCTCGTCTAGCATGTACATGCAGAAAAGCAATAAGCAAGATCAATGTGGACATATGCAATGAAAAATCATGGTGGGCCAAAGAAGACGGATCCCACAAGATTTCACTGAACCACCCGACGACATCTCTGAAGCCACGCACTCGGGGCTTCCGCTGCCCGGTCAGCGGACGGGGGCCAAAGACGACGGATCATAAACTGGATATCTTTGGACAGCTGTCGCCAAGGGGAAAAGCTAACATCTATCAAGGAAAGAAGCCAAGCCATGCCATCATCATTTCAAGACTCTGAAGAAGCCTGCACTTGCTACAGTATTTATGGAGTCTGTAATGAGTCTTAGGAATAATTGTAAACACAAGAAACAGATGGCAAAATCGAAAGCTAGGGTAGAAATTAGCCCATGATCATTTTCGGATAAAAATTGGCATACCGACGGTATACCGGTCTATACCGACGGCATACCGATTTTTGTTCACAGAAAGTTTATGTCTACAAAATCGGCATACCGACGGCATGCCGATGCATACCGACGGTATACCGATTTAGTAACGTTGAAATTCCAATGGTCGAATTCTGAGCATTTAATGATCCCAACGGCTATATTTCTAGCCGTTGCATTCCAGACCGGTATACCGACGGTATGCCGGTTCATACCGACGGCATACCGATTCGCTGACTTAAAAGTTGTCTTTGAGCTCTTTTCAATACTTTGGTTATAAATAGCCTTGAACCCCTTCATTCAAGGTTGATGCTTTGAGCCTAAAAATTTCTAAACCACCAAAGCCTATCCACAAACAACTCTACAAAGCTTTCATTTGCCATCCACAAGTTGTGTTAGAGTTATTAAGTTAAAAAGTAATATCTTCATCTTGTTGTATAAGGAGATCAAAACCTATTGTGAAAGGTTGAAGTTGGAGAGTCTTCATATCCAAACTCTCGGTTGAAGTTGGAGAGTCTTCGTATCCAAACTCTCGGTTGAAGTTGGAGAGTCTTCGTATCCAAACTCTCGGTTGAAGTCGAAGAGGCCTTCAGACTAAAGCTCTCGTGTAAGAAGTTGGCGAGTTCTTCGGATCCAAACTCGTGTGTAACTATTTACTCAAATAGTGGATTAAAGCCGGAGAGAGTTCTGGGACTGGAGTGCCCCTTGGGAGGATACTAGGATATATCGTGTGTCGGTATTGTTGTTGCTTATTCTCTTGCACTTATATTTTTAAATTGTCCATTAGCTTGTGCTGAGTGCTTGATTAGTTAGTTTGACCCTATTCACCCCCCTCTAGGGTTTCTACAGTTTCGACCTTGTTCCTATTTGAGATTTTGCTTGATTCATATTCACGATCCGATACTTGTTTCCTATTCATTAGTTGATACTTTGTTAACTATTCGTGACCTTGCTTCCTGCTCGAGATTTTCTATTTGAGATTTTGTTTCCTATTCGCAACTCCGTTGATATTCGACTTCCTATCTGAGATTTTGTTTCCTATTGAAATTTCGTTCCCGTTCGAGATATTGTTCGAGACTTTATTTGCCAAATTGAGATTTTGTTAGGCCTTGTTTCCAATACATCTTGTTTCTTACTTCGATACATTGTTCCTTACTCGATACCTTGTTTCTATTCAACCTTTGAGACTTTTTATCTATTCGGGATTATGTCCCCTATACGAATTCTTGTTGCTATTCGAGATTTTCTCTTCTATTTGAGATCCTGGTTACTATTCGAACATAGTTTCGTGTTAAAAATCTATTTTTAAAAATCTCCTTGTTGTTTCTCAGTACCTAATAAAATCCCTTGTTTCTAAAAGATGGATAACATCAACTTTATTGTGACTTGGACTATTAGAACTCATTTAGAATTCTCTAAAATTTTTGAAAAATTCCTATAGATAAGGTTGAGAGACTATTCGATGACCTAATAGGGTGTGGTAGTTGCGCACTGCAGCCATTATCTGGATTACGGAGACTGAAAGTTTACTGCAGCCAGCAGTGCACTAGCGAGGCATTAACTCTAAGTTAAAGTGATTTCAGATATTTATAGGTTTTCGAGTATTATTGAGACCTTGTCCAAAATTCTTCATATTTTGATCCCTTGGTTTACTTTATTGATAATTATTGGAAAATGGATAAAGTTGATAGAATATTCGATAACATATCGTTATTTGCGTCACGGAGTCGAAAGTTCACTGCAGCCAGATATACACTGGCGGGACAGGGATTCTAAGTAAGTGACTTCAAAAATCTATATGTTCTCGAATACCATGGAGATTATATTCCCTTTTTATATGATTATTGGTTTTCGAAAATCACAAATCCTTGCATGTTCACCTTGATTTGATACTAATACCTCCTGGGTAGTTCCATACATTTTCTCATTCAACCCTTACAATTTCCCTTCTTGCATTTATCGTTGGATCATTTGATTTTTCTTAAATACACGTTGCAAGATTTTGATTTCGTTTCACTAGATTTTAAATCGTACCTATATTTGATCGCATTTTGTCTAAACTTCGATTTTGATCTTGCCTATCTAACAGTGATTTTTCTACTGTGCTAAACTTTCAATTTTGATCATGCTTAGGAGATCATGCCCTCATGATTAACCCCTCTAAGTCGTAATTAAAATTCATCCCACCTCGTGCCTTTTGATCATTGATCATTGTTAAAACGTATTATTTCAACTTCTTGTATGTAATTATCGTACTTGGTCTCAACGCTCATAGCGTCTCAGAGTTGCACAGGATCGGCAGAAGCATTGGGCGGACAGCAGCAGACGACCTCTAGAGTTCACAGTTGGAGATATGGTGTTCCCGAAGATACATTGGACCCTTCGACGTGACAGTGGATCGACGAGGTTGCATATCGATTAGCACTTCTAGAGGGAGTACATAATATTTTTCACGTATCGCAGCTCTATGGCTACATTCCTGATCCGAGCGACGTCGTCGACTATTCAGAGTTGGAGGTTGGGCCAAACCTGACCTACGTGGAGCATCCAGTGGAGATTCTCGACCGTAGAGAGAAGCAGCCGAGGAACCAGAAGATTCCGCTTGTCAGAGTCATGTGGAGGCACCACTCTCCAGGAGAATCCACATGGGAGCGCGAGGATGAGATACGGGAGCGCTATCCCAGCTTGTTTGTTTGAGTGTATTTTGCTTTCTAATAAAAGTTTTGAATGGCTTGTGTTATGGTGAACAATTATGACTATTAGATTTTTAAGAAGTAAAATATTTTGTTCTTTAAATTTCGAGGACAAAATTTTTTAAGGGGGGAGATTTGTAACCCCACTTCCTAGAGATCAAAAATATAAATTATTTTCCTATAGTTTAATATTTTGAATGATTATTTTTTTCCATTAATGATTTTAGATTAGCCATAATGTAAATGTTAACTCTCATTTTTTTTTACTTAAATTGTTATAGTTGGGCCTCATTTCTAGCCCAATTTCAAGGCCAGTTATAAGGCTATAACAGATTAGAAAGTTCGTTAATTTTCCTAAATACACTCCATTTGGAATTTTCTAACTAACCGTGTGTCTGCGTGTGCTTTTATATAACCAACTTTCAAATTTAACTTTATTCGAATCTTCCCTCCATTTAATTTCCTCAGCAAGGAAACCAACGAACTCCTAACTTCCTATATAATCATCCTTTCTCTCTCTTTTCTCTTCATTTCATTCTTGTCCAAGAAATTCGTGGAGACCACAGAGCTCTCGTTCCTTCTTCTTCTTCCATACTTTTTCCCGCAAATCCAACCCTAAATTTCCATGAGCTTGGCCATGGTAGACGAGCTCGATGTAGAGGCCAGCAGCTGAAGTCCTCTCCTCTCCTCCGGTCGATGAGCAACGTGTAGAGTTCCTGACGGCAGCAGCAACTTTATCTCTGGCGATTCTCCTTCTTCCCGACGATTTGACAACGATGAAGACTGGTGAGTGTCGATCAATCCTTCTGTTCAAGATCTGGACAAAAACTTTGGCTCATTCTTGAAGAAAATTAATGATTCGACTTCTTTTCTTGATCGAGATTGATCTGCTCCTCTTTTTGGTGCGGATGTCGATGAACCGACGGTGAGCCTCTGTTTGGATCTCTGAAATCTGTTCGAACAAGTATAGGACCATCAACTGGTAAGTCGGTTTAGATTTTCGCTTTGATATTCATCGAACCTTCGGATTCGATTGAGTTCTTGATTAAGAACTCTATTTCTTGGATTTAATCGATTATTTATTGGTGTGTTGATCTATGAGATCAATGAGATCTGAGAATTTCCTACATTCTTGGCCACGAGGAACAGGGGAGACTCGAGAGTGTGATCTTGTGTTGCTGCTCACTATATGATCAATGAAATGACCAAACCAGGGCCAGGTTTGTGAATTGGACACGTGAGGGTTGTGTCCGACTGCGAGGAGTGCATCTTTAATACAAATTCATTTTATTTCAGGTAATTTCCTCTACTTCCTTGTTAATGAAGAACTCTTCGTTATGCTTAGAACAATAGTGTGGGTGTGCACAGGCTTGTATTGAGTGCATGGAGTTGAGTGTCTGCATCCAACGTTAGGACTTGGCGGCAGTGTTGTGTTGGTGTCAATTGCAAGAGATGACCGGATACAGAGAACTATGTGCAGTCAGAATAGAAGACTTGCCGCTGTGGGATGTTATAGTCGTTAAATTCAAATTCGGTTCCCTTGTATAAGAGCCTGTAGTGTTCTTGATTAAGTAGTATGTGATAGATATTTTGGTGTTTAACTCTTGGGTGCTGCTAGCCTTAGAAGCTCATATTGGTTAGACTCCTGTGTGTGGGTTCGAGCCAGGAGGCTAGTGCTCGAAATGAACATTTTTCCATTTGTAAGAGAGGGGTGACTTATGTCGGCAGGGTCCTTGATGGAAGTCTTTTTATATTTTTTTCTCTTAGACTACTCTATAGACTATTGTATGACTATTTTTGGCCATAGTTTAGTTTGGTGGTTGAGCTGGGATGGTTTGATTAGAAATGGGTTGTGCAGAGACTAGCAAATGCAAATCCATGATAGTCTTGATATGTACAGGGCATTCTTGTAATCTCTATTTTTGACCCTATGAAGAAGGGACTGCATTTATCCATTCTAAATGGAGTTGGTTTATAGAATAACTTTATGTGTTAATGTTAGGGATTAGTTAGTTTTCCAATTGTCCTATAAAAGGTTATTTCTATTAATTTTGTTATCTATGATATTAATAAGTATTTTAAGAGCTTTATTTTGAAAGGTATATTGATATTTAACATTTCTATCCTAGGATCCATACCAGGTATGCTAGATTCATATTTAACAATTTAGCTAGAGAAATGACTAATTGATTAAAGAGGTAGTACTGATTAGTAATAATTAGCTAAGGGTCAAAGATTAGAACTTAACCAGCTTGTACTCATTATCAGGAGGACAGACAGATCTTCTTCTTTTTCTAGATCATCCTAAGCAAGGCAAGTACATTCTATGGTTTATGTTCATTTACATTCATAACATGTACTTTTCTTGTGACATGTCATGACACGATATCATGTACTCTTGTACTTTCATGTTCTTGTACTTACTTGTGGTCGGGGAGGGGAATACACAAGCTATCTAACCAAATCTAAGGATCAAAAATTCAGGTTAATAGCTTAGGTCTCGCACCGTGCACGCGGGCCCTAAGCCGTACCCATTTTATGTGCTTATTTATGTGCTTACCCCAGCCGGTCACATATGCTAGCTGTATTTCAAATATTGTGCACATGTCATGTCTTGTACTTCAGGTTCATGATTTACTTCTTGTACTTTATTTTCTGTACTTTCTGTACTTTCATGTTCTTTTCCTGTACTTTATATTTCATGTTCTTCTGTACTCTTTTTCATATCATGTTCTTGTTTATTACATAGAATTGTACTTTGCTCCGCTTCTGACTGGATATATTGCTGGTGTATATGAGGATACCGTTCCACCTTATAAGTCAGAGCCCGGGATCTTAGCTAAGCAGGATGGAGCCATGACTTAGCTAGTGGTTACAGGTTTAGATTTGTTTAGCTTTACTTCTAGATGTTGTATATTGAGAGTTCATAGTTGTATTTCATTCTTGTCACCAAATTTGTCTCTGGTACTTTTATATATAAATTGTATTATGACTGGATTATGGTGATCATTCTGAGACGGTTAGATGCTATGATTTTTACTTTCATGTTATTCTTGGAGTTCTCCTTAGATGTTTACAGCTTACTGCGTTGAGTCTCCAATGTAGGCTGGACGTGTCCGACTCGTATCCGAATATTCGGGAGTGGGTCCTGACATGACCCCCCTCTAAATCAAAAACCCTTAGGCCTCGTTTGGTTGGCGGAATCTCCCGGTTGGGAAAGTAAAGTGATTACTTTCCTATGTTTGGGCGCCCAAGAAATTGAGGAGGAAAGGAAAGTGATTCCCAATTGAAGGGAAATTAGGGGGGAAAGTGATTCCATCCATCCAAGGAAGGAATCACTTTCCCACATTGAAGTATTCACTTTCCTTTCCAAATTTCTTGGCATTGCCAAACATCGGAAAGAAAAATCAATAGGAATTAAAGTTTCCCAAAGGAAAGGAAATGACAAGGAATTGATTTCCTTTCCCTTCCATTCCGCGAACCAAACGAGGCCTTAGTTCCTTTTTCTTTCCCCTCTCTCTCTCCTCCAATTTTCTTTCCCATCTTCTTTCCCTCCTACCACAGCCCCGAAAACACTAACCCTAATTTTTGGGGGTTTTTAAGGAGGAAAAAGAGGAGGGAGTGAAGACGCACGCCTCCGACGACTTCTTCATCGGCGTCGTCCAGGCCAACTCCTCCCTGGAGGACCACGGCAGGTGCTCACCTTTCCATCGATGACCTACATCGGAGTCTACGACGGAAACGGTAGGCCCGAGGCCTCACGGTTCGTCAACAACCACCTCTTCTCCCTCTCCTCCGACCACCCCATATCAGTTCATACTGGCCACCAGGCGTCGATTATATCCACGTCAGGTGTCAGGTGAACCGAGCGGGTGGGGACTCGACATACTCGTCGCCATCAAACCCCCGCTTTGGTCCCTTCGGATGACCCGACCTTCGCCCAAGTTCCAAGGAATGGATCGATGACAAGGCTCTGAGGAGCTCGAGGACTTCGAGGAAAACCTTGACGATGATCGCTTCCTCGATCATTATAGGTTTCAAGGGCTTCAATTAAAACAAAACCCTTTTTATAGGGTTGGGGTTTGATTTTTTTATTTTGTTTTTGTTGTTGTTGTGGAAGAAGAGGCTAGCGAAGATGAGGAAGGCAGTAAGGTGGCGCAGTTCTGGTTGGTGCTGGCGATCTCAGGATCGAATTTTGTTAAGGAGGTCTCCAAGCGCCTGCTGATGTCTGGGTCATCGGCTTCCTCTACGGGGATAGGTAATTTTTTTCATTCTTTTATTTCGTTGGATCGAGTTCTTTTGTTGTGAACTAGGAAGGACGGGTACCCTTGAAAATGGAGCATTGTCGCATCGTGTTTGGCACTTATTGTACACGACACAAAGATATATAGATGCAAACACAAACACATCATTGCTAAGCGAATCAAACATTACTTAAGCCTACACCCATCGTAGTATGTACCAAGAATTAGATTTCTCCTACGTTGCACAATACAAATACGAATACGGATAAGGGCACGATAAGGATATGAGTGTGGACACGAAATGGATACGGATACTGCTTTCTTGTGTCTGCACAACATAGTATCTCTCCGATTCGAGCTTACAGAACATCCCCAGGAAGTGGTATCATAAGAATCTGAATCATCTTACTATTCGTGCTTTCTGGTTTCTTATTTATTTTCATCTTCTACTTTCTTGCTTGTTGCGAGGTTCGAAGGTCACAAGCTTATCTGGTTTTTGTTTGGGACTCTTTTCATTTCTACTCTTTTTCAGGGAGAGATCTGAGTTTTCACACAGTGATACTACTAACTCTAAATTTGAAGGGTTGAGGCTAAGCTTGGAGGGTAAAAGAAGATCCCTCCTCCTCTCTGAAAGATATGAAAGGGACGAGTTCCTACATATTGGGAAGCAATAAGCTTTCTCTCACTCTTATTGCTCTAATCTGCACGACACTTGCTATATGGGTATGGGAGAAAACCCCTCTCCTGGGTCCTCTCTTCCCACCTTCAGACCAGTTTAATATGCATTCTAGTATGATTTCTCCAGGTTTGTATTCTTCTTTTTTTTGCACCTCTACCATCATCTTTTATCTCATTCAGCTTGTTTCAGTCCCTAAAAGTGTTTTAATTCTTCTCTGATGAAATATCCTATTTTCTTTTATGGCTATAGTTGTTCTTGCAGGAACTATTGATATTAGCTCAGGATATACACATCAACAACCATCCTCAAAGGAAGTCCCGTCAGAATCATCCTCAAAGGAGGTCCTGTCGGAATCATCTTCCAAGGATGTCCCGTTGGGATCATTCTTAGAGGAAGTCCCGCCAGAATCATCTTCAAAGGAAGTCCCGTTGGAATCATCCTCAAAGGAAGTCCTGTTGGAATCATCTTCAAAGGAAGTCCAATTGGCATCATCCTTAAAGGAAGTCCCGTTGGAATCATCCAAAGAGGAGGCCCCATCAGGAATATCCACAGAGGAAATTGTTTCATGTTTAGGCAAACCTGTAGATTGAGTTGCTGAAGAAAAAGTTCAAGAGCCTGGTACTCCACCTTTGGGCCTCTTCGAGAGTAGCCTGTCTAAAGAAATAAATGTTGGCAACAGTTATAACATAGCTCCTTCACAGAGAAAAGGTTAATTTTCTTTTATGCTTGATGTAAAATAATGTTGTATTTCTTTGGTTTTATTGATTGATTTTGTAATTATGTTTTCACTATCGATTTGTACTGTATTTTGATTTCTCTGATGATTACGCTCTTCTGGTACTTGAGTTTTTGGCCAATTTAAATTATTTTGTGTTAATTTGAGATCTGTATGTCCTACTAGTCTATTTTCAATTACATTTTAGTTAGGCCATAATTATCTTTATATTCTTTCTTTAGTCACCAAGGACTTTACTAAATCACTTTGAAGCTTGTTCATGGTGTTGATCATTATTTTGCTTATAGCTCGTTTTTGCCATTATATGGTTTTCTCTATTGGCAAGGCTTTTCCAATGAGAAAAATACTACATAGAAGTATGGTTCTTTAGTATCTTTGAATATTACGTGAGAAATCATGTTTGATCTACTGTAGAATGCAATTATGTGAAGGTTAAGTGGATTGCAGACAACAGGCATCCATTATATTCAGGCTTTGGTTGCAAATAGTGGTTGTCAGGGATGTGGGCATGTATATTGACTAATCGGCCAGATTTCTCTTTTGAGAACTATAGGTAGTAGCCAGAAAACTGTGAGATGCCAGAATTTGAAGGCTCCGATTTCTTGAGGAGGTATATGCATATTATAATTTTTCTCTGGCTGCACTATATTTATCGAGGTTGACTTGAATACCCGTTTGTTGTTGCCATGATTTAATTTTAATATTGTAGTACCTCATAATTCTAATAATAATTTGGTTGATTTCCAGGATGCGACATAAAACCATTGCTTTTGTTGGGGACCCTTTGTGTAGGCAGTAGTTTCAATCTCTTTGGGACTATTTACGGTTGTAGTTTTGTACAAAATAAAGGCTATTATCAGATAGTTCTAGATTTCCAAGTGTCTAAATTGGATATCACTCGTCGATTTTTTTAAATGATTTAACTGAAGTAATAACTGCAGATTAAATGCATGAAAATAAAAATTTATATGTATAGTACAAGAAACAAAAGGACTGCTACTGCTGGAATCTTCTCATCTTTATTCTCATTCAAATTTGGCTTCTACTTTCTTTTATCTCGGTCTAGCTAGCTCTCAAGTCTTTATCACCTCCTCTAACAGAAACAAGCAGAAATTAGTGGATGTACCATAATTCTTCGTTGTACTTATCCTTCTTTGTAAAAGTACATTACATGAAGGAAGGAAAGGAGCTAGCTAGCTTGGTTGTATAAGATGCATGTACTGCAGGTTTAGTTTGGTGCCAGCTTGTTCAGTAATGGAAGGAGTGGTAGTTGAAGGTGAAGCTGATGCATCTGCTTTCAAGGAGTGCTTCTCTTTGGCTTGGAGGAAGCCATATATATGTCTTCTGCTGGCTTTTCAGTTAGGATCGCTGGCCTGCTCTTTTTTTATGATACAGGTTTGTTGCTTTATGTTTATTCTTCAACATTAGTTTTTCTTTTTCTTTTCTTCGTGAATTTCTTCTTCTGCACTTGATAGATAGGTTGACTAGTTTCATGAAGCTTGATATGAAGGTAAAAAGCATGTTTGGAAAGATTTAACTTTGAAAGCTAGAGTAGACAGTATAGATCAAACGAACACTGATTATATTTGTAATATGTTTTGTGTTCTTACATGTATCTATATCCATGCAACACTGCTAGCAGGGGTCACTAAAAAGAGACATAAGCTAATATTTTAAACAGTATGTTGTCATTTGGTCTGTTGTTATTGTGTAAGAGATAATATTCCAATTAATTTGTTTGTTAGATATGAAGTAGCCAAAGACTTATTCTAATTTCTTGATACTTAATACAAACTTGAGTCATACAAGTTGACATTCTATAGGGGAATGAGGATGGAACGAACAAAACTTCATTCAATTGTATAATAACTATTTGGAATAGTATATTAAGCATACACTCCCCAAACATGAGAAAAGCAATGTTTGAACATATATTTTTCTCTCAGCATTATATTAAGTATTTTGCTTGGATACGTTTGCACTCGTTGTTTAAAATAATATATTGAGTGTTTTGCTTGGATACTATCATGTCTACATGTCTTCCATTTAGCGCCCTTCCTCGCTAAAAGTTGATATAGCCCCCTAAAATTTTATAAGTTATTGATAACGCACTCCGTTGAGGATGCACAAAGAACAAAATTTAATCCTATGTCAAAATATGTACAATTTGAGGGATCCATATCTAAAGAACCCTTTATATTAATCTATACATTGCATTTTGTGAAATTTTATGATATCAATTACATTGGTTCTCAGAAATATAATTCTTTTGTGAATACATGCAGTGCACCAGTTTTATTGCAAAGTTGTCGGTTACTGTCCACTGAATCTAATTGTGTAGATGAACCATTGAATGTTGAGGAAGTAGAGACTGTTAAAGTGCCCCCACCTCCATCTGAGTAAAGTACTCCCTGAAGCTCAATGTGGATATAGTAGTTCCCAGTGCTTAAATCTTCTATACAAATATATTAATGTAGACCCCAAGAAGGATCACCGTGGATTACCTCAAATCACTTTGTTGGTCATGAGGATATTCCTTTCACATGAGGGGATGCCAAATTGTATGCACCAGCTATTGCAGTTTACCAATTGTTGTTATCTCCATGATGTACAAGTTCATACTTTCATGTCTCTGTTTCTCAGGTCTATATGCATCCTTACCACAGCCTACTTCATGCACATTGTCATATTTTTCAAGTCTTATAGAAGACCCCTTAAAGTTAGTTGGTTTTCTTGGTTAAAATCATTTTGCCGCTTGTTGTGTCAAAATGCCATTTAATACACTGTTGCTATCGACACCATCCTTTATAATGGCATGATTATCGTCGACGATCCACCCATTTCAATTACTTATGAGAACTTTTTGCATATTAAGGATTCAGATTCTTAATATTACAGAACATTGATGAAGGGCCTTCTTAATCAACATATTCTGATGTTGATGGGTACATTTTGAATCCATTTTTAGAATGCTATGGAGATCCTTATTATTGTTGGAAGGCCAATAGTAGAATTTGTCCTATGGTGGGGTTCAAGGTGGAAAATTCGTGTTCTGACAGTTCTTTTGGGATTGTTTGGCTTCAACATCTTATTAAAGTTGGGAGCTATGTTTAAATATATGCTAGAATAAATTGCCTTAAGTGGATATTAGTTGGGAGCTATTGGGTGTTGTTCTGTTGTATTCCTTTCCTCGATTTACTAAAACTGCTACTTCTAAATGTTTCTTTTATATTTACTCGAATATGGTTTGGTCAGTTCTTTATCTTAGTCGCACACCAATAGAAAGATTGCATGAACTCTTGTCTATATGGATGCTAACTCTGTGAAATGTTCTGTGTCTTCGTGGTGGCATTTTTTCTTTCAGTCTTTTATATCTTATAATGCTATCATGATGCCATTGTTATAGAGATATTTAGACCTTTTCCTGAAGAGGTTATTTCTTTTGGCAGTAAAATTTATATTATTTCCCCCCCTGATAGTGAATCTTGTTTCAAATGTTTTCATTTCACTTCATTCTTATTTACTTGGTCATCTGCAAAAGAAAGCAAACATAATTTCTTTCGGATGAGAAAGTTTTGCTCATATAGTAAGTAGTCTTGATTCTTTTCTTTTACCATGTATATTGAGATATCTATTAGTTGACACCAAAAAAATATTGAGATATCTATTAGTTGACACCAACAGTCGACAGTAGCACTATCAGAGCAGGCTGTCCAAGATTGACATTTTGTTAAATCCACATTCTGATGGAATCTCTCTTCATTCATTCAGTCATTGCTTTTTTTATTCTGATGGAATCTCTCTTTATTGATGGAATTTCTCAGTGAATCTCTACCTCTTGTGATGGCGAGGCGTATTCCTGAATCTGAGCCTCTTTTCAGTCTT
The DNA here is from genome assembly GCA_029216955.1 of Iris pallida. NCBI lineage: Eukaryota > Viridiplantae > Streptophyta > Magnoliopsida > Asparagales > Iridaceae > Iris > Iris pallida. Next base: position 211,342 of record JANAVB010040016.1, on the reverse strand, counting down.
CTTTCTTTTGGCTTATGCTTTGATGTATTGGATCATGGGTAAGTGCCTTGCATTTGTACGTAGTAATCTTTGTACGATAACGGTTTTCTGATGTGTATATGCAGAGGGTTCATTTTGTGGGATCACTGGAAATGTTTATCTGCAGCCAATGTACAGTTTGATAGGTATCTGCAGACAGGTTTTCTGAAGTTTGCCTTCTTGTTTGTTTGAAAAATCAATAATTTTATTTGTACTACATTTTTTTGTAGGGTACAATGCTGACTTTTGAAGGGATATACAATGTTGACTTTTGAAGGAACAATTTGGTGTTGGTGAATGCAAAAGGAATGTTTTAATGTTTTGAGGTCTGCTGCCCTAAAAGGGAAAGATGTATATATTTTTGGTGTTGGTGATACGTTGGTGGAACAAAAGTTGAAAAATGAGTGATATATTTTGAAATGTAATAGTGATACATTGGTGAAACAAAAGTTGAAAAAAGAGTGATATCTTTTAAAATGTAATTAAAATGGTGTGATATTTGGATATTTTAATGAAATGTTTAAATGTTAGTTAAATTTCATATATTTCTGATGTTTCAGAAAATTAATATGCTTTTTATAACGCATTGAATTTTAAGCATTGACAGGTGATATATATGTGTGTGAATAACCAGAACATAACATTAGAAAATGTTATGTATATGTTCTTTTTACTAGTCAGGAAGGCAGAGTTCGGCCAGAATTATGTTCCAAATATTTAAAAATTCGAACGTTGGACAGCTCGTAGGAAGGTGTTCCTAAAAATCAGGTTGCTAATTTTTTAAGGCCAGAGTTCGGCCCGAGTTCTGCCTTAGGCAATGTTCGGCCCGAACTCTGTCTTCCTCAGACCAGAAGTTCTATATGGGCTAGAGTGGCTTGGTTTGGTTCAGGGATTATTTTTGTTTTGCGGTGGAGCTTGGAGAAGTATGTTTAGGGGTTGAGATGACTCAGTGCGACTCAACGTACATTTTCCTAGACTCAATAAATTGAAAAATTACAGACTGAGAACAAACACATTTGCAATGTAACAGCTTGTTGACGACGTCTGTCTTGAACTTGATACGTTGTATTGGATCGTAGATGATGTTCTGTCTTATACTTGATGTGTCGTTTTGGATCATATCAGATATCATTTTGTTAATTCTCTAAATCAGGTTGACTGTGATCTAGTTGGGTCAACAATCTCCTCCATTTTGATAATTAACAAAATAATATTTGTATATCTCAATATGCATACCTAGACACATGTTGAAGGAGATAAAAATAATTTTGCACGTATGAAGTGGCTCTCCCGCAAATAGATATTTTTGTTTCGGTCCTAGTACAAAGTTCTTATCCAAGCACAACACAATTCATATATAATATCATATCATATACATCAAATATCTATTATTCTTCCCTTTTGTCACTTAGCAAAATAGTGCATAGGTCCCCCGTAAAGAGATAAAAACAGACAAAGTGAAGAGAGCAAGCACACAACTTTAACCATAACCAAACGTTAATAGAGAAAACTAGCAGTTTTGATAATTCGGTAGAAAGAAACTTACAGGCATACATATGAAATGAAATAAAAACAAGTAGAAATATAACTAGAGTCATGGAAAGAAACGACAAACTACAAAGTATAACGACAAAGCATCAACATCAACATCAAATAGTAAACCACAGTCATCCAGGAGCAGCAGGATGGGATGGATTAACAGAATCGGATGGCTTGCTAGCTGTTTGCCATTGATTATAAAAGAACAGAACAGTTTTATGGGAGGACTGGACTTTTAATTCACAATACAAAGTCGCTCGTACAAAGAGAGCCTAGGAACAAAACCTAGGAAAATCAATCTAAGTACAATTGTTTAGTTTTTCTGGGGGGTGACGGTAGAGGCTCGGGAGAGTGCTATCAACTCTGCCTTACTCCTTGAACGATCGGACGTAGCTTCTGCTCTGGCCAGGAAATGCTCTCTGTGTGTGTGGGGGTTGCTCGTCTCTATGCTCGGGTTCTGTGTGTGCTTGCAAGGGAACAACACCTTGCTATTTATAGGAATTGTGATGAGCGGGGTGTGCAGCAACTGTGCCTTAAAAAGTGGGCGGTTGGGGATTGGTTAAGATTAACCTTGATCTGTTTGTTGGAAATCAATCTGGGCTGTTGAGTTGGTTGCAATAAATCTGCATTGTTATGATTTGTTGGTTGTAACAACGCCGAGTGGATAAGTCTTAGTTAACCCCCTGCCACGTGTCCCAACTGCCATTATGCTGCGAGCCACATGAAGGGCGTCCTGGCAGAGCCGCATGAGTGTGGCCTGGTAATTGAGCCGCATGAGGGTGGCCTCACGACTGAGCCGCATGAGGGTGGCCCCCACAACCGAGCAGCATAAGGGTGGCCCCACAATCTGAGCCGCATGAGGGTGGTCCCCACAACCGAGCCGCATGAGGGTGGCCTCACAACTGAGCCGCATGAGGGTGGCCCCCACAACCGAGCCGCATGAGGGTGGCCTCATGTCAGAGCCGCATGGAAGTCCTTGAAGCGATCCGCATAAAGAGCTTTGGAATTAGTGGATCGTGCTAGCTATAAAATTTTTTTTCTCGTCTCCCTAGGAGCACGTCATTATGACAGAGTCATCATTTTACCTTTATGTCAGAGCTGTCAATCTTTTTTGTCAGAGCTGCCGTATTGTGTCAGAGCATTTAATGAGCCAGCGGCACAAAGTAGTTATGGCCAGCTGTAGAGGCCTATTTTTGAACCGCATAGGGCCACGTGGCTTTTCCCGAGCCGCATGGAGCTATCGGGGACTTTCGAGCCGCATGAAGCTCTAAGGGACTTTAGAGCATCATGAAGCTCTAAAGGATTTTTGAGCTGCATGAAGCTCTAAGGTACTTTTGAGCCGCATGAAGTTCTAAAGGATTTTTGAGCCGCATGAAGCTCTAAGAGATTCTTGAACCGCATGAGACTCCCCCTGTTTTGAGCCGCATGGACTTTCCTGTTCTTTTCCATGCTTCTACAAGACCCCCTTCAAAGTTTTCAATTTATAAAATTGAAATATTTTGAATAAAAAGCATGGCTATGTCCGCATAAGCTCTTCTTACCGCATAGATTCCTCTGGCTACATAGTATGTTTTGGCCGCATGGACTGTTCTGACCGCATGGACTGCTCTGGCCGCATGGATTTGCTCTGGTCGCATAGACTGCTTTGGCCGCATGGACTGCTCTGGCCGCATACTGGTCCTGTGCCACGTAGGCGTCTCATTTAATTGCCTTTGATTTGCTTTGATTTAAAGCCGTCTTTTGGGATAGGATCCCAAGAGTCAGCTTTAAATATTTAGATTTGTCTTAATGATTAAGAGTAATCTTTTGCATGCAGGGGATAGAAATCCAAGAGTCGGCCTTATCTTATAGGCGGCACGTAATACGAAGCGTCCATCGATTCGCACGCCCCTTGTCAGCATATAAATACGAGTACTTTTGGAAGAGAGAGACTCTTTACTTTCTTTTCTCTTCAACTTTTCTTGCCTTTAGTCGCTGTCTTCTCTTCCTTCTCCGATCAGCAATGGCTCCCAAAGCTTCCTCTAGTGCCGCAGCGAAAGGTAAAGGAGCGGCTTCCTCGTCGACTGAGGCGCCCACAGTTCATCCCGACGTCCACCCTGCCATTGATGGTAAGGATATTGGGAGAAATTGTATCAAAACCCTAACCATCATGGCTACGCCGCATATTTTATGCGCGGGCCTTCTTTGTCTTCATTGAACTGTTCAAGTTCATTGTGACGAATTCGCATACTGTGCTGCATGTGCCACATATACATCTTATGTCCGAGCCGCATGGTGGTATGCCCCATGTCCGAGCCGCATGAGAGTCGTCATTGTGGCCGCATAAGCACTTTGCAAACTGGGCCGCATAAGCTCTCTTTGAACAGGGTCGCATAAGCTTCCTTTGAACTGTGCTGCATAAGCTCCCTCGAACTGTGTCGCATAAGCTTCCTTTGAACAGGGCCGCATAAGCTCCCTCGAACTGTGCCGCATGAGACCCCGCTAAACAGAGCCGCATAAGCTCATCTGAACTCGGCCGCATGAGGCCCCGTTTGAACAGAACCGCATAAGCCCCATTAAATTGAGCCGCATAAGGACCCGCCTGATCAGAGCCGCATAAGCTCGGAAACACTAGGCAGTTCTCCCTGGCCATCTTCTAACTTGTTTCTTTTGTCCTTTTTTCACTAAATTTGTCAGTCAATCCTGCAGGAGAACCATTGGTGGGTCACGTCCAATCTGCTGTGGGATATAGGTTCGACCACATAGTCGAGTATGTGGTGAACCAGCTTCCAAAAGACGAACCTGTGGAGAGGCTGGGAGACATTAAAAAGAAGTCCTTCTTCTTTATCTCGGGGATGATGAACTCAGGGCTATTGGGGGGCAAACACCTGAAGCCTGCGTTCCTCTTCGGGGATGCCTTAACTGTAAAGAACTCCCAAGTTCTGGATATATCTGAGAGTTGGAGTTTTACTTCTGACGGGATGGCGATCCATATTCCTTTGATGGGGCGTCACTTCCCACTGTCGTGGTTCAACATGCTACCGATAGACAGAAGGAGGATTCCTTGACTCCAAGTCGGTCTGGGATGTTCGTGGGCAACATCCACTATAACAACAACTTGGGGTCAGTGTATGCAAGCAAGGTCCCGGTCAGCCACTACGTGATAGGATTGGCCCCGGGCAGTTTCTTGGATGTGCAGGGTCCTAACTTCAAGTTCTCTCAAGCTGACACTTTCCTGAACCAGCTTGCTCGGAAGGGGTCCTATCCCGTTGGCCGGTTGTCGCTACCAAGTTGGATAAACCCCATCCCTTCATGGACCAACCTGTCTACGTGGATCGCGCGGGAATACGAGACTCTCCTGCGCGAGATTGGATTCTACCATGCTATTCGGGGCACCAGCTACGGCTTGCCCAAAAACAAAAAATTATTTATGGCTCTGCTGGAGATGTACAACTGCCGTACGGGGACCTTCTTTACACCCGTAGGGGAGATGGGGCTTGCTCTCCACGAGATGCATGCCGTCTCCAAGCTGCCTTGGAGAAATGAAGCCTTTGAGGTGTATACCTCGACGAACGAAGAGTTCAAGAATTTGGAGGAGAGGTTCCCGGGCTTTGTTGCCTTCTACCGGGAACTGCTGTGTCATCACAGCATGTTCCAGCAGCTGTCGAAGAAAAAGAACGACAGCTCAGAAGGGAACCTTCCTCACACAAAGGCCTGGCTCACTTATCTTTTTAAGCTCGGTGCCTCAGGCCGGGTTTCTTCTCGAAGTCCTTGCACTCGGGAGGAGGTACAGGACCAAGTATCGACCGCCAAGAGGGTAAGAACCGCCGACGACAGATTCGGGAGTCAATCCGACTCTTTTGCTTATTTTTATCAAGACACTCAGCCGTTGTTCGAGAAGGCACTCCTGGCAGGATTCCTGATGGTGTGGCTGCGGAACTGCATGGTCTCAGGAGGGGCTGGTTCCATTGAGAGGATCAGCCGTAACTTCATCCTCCCTACTGTGAAGCTGGTCTTCGGGGTCAGACTAGCTCTTCTCCCGGCTATGGTGTGCAGCATACACCGTGGCCTTCATATTTTCTCGTCCAAGGTCATCGCCCGTGACACGACGAAGGACTTTGAACATATTGAACTGCCCTAGCATTATCTGATGGGTGGTTGCTGATGCATTGCCGGTCTTTGATGAGGACTGGCCCTGAAGATGGCGTAACTGCCGATAACGCTTTCATCTTCCAGTATCGCCGCATACCTTGGGATTGCTAGACTAAGCGCGCTTGTCGGATGGCACTGGCGAGAGTGGACATATACACTTTTTTCGTGTTTGTTCCTCAATTTACTGCTGAGGAAGTGAGGGCCGTACATCTTGATGGTATTGGGCCTCCCCACTTCTTATCCGACAAGATGCTCCTTTGGCTGCACAACATTCGTCCTTTCCACCTGGTATACCGCAATCGCAACACTGTCTATTTGGAGCCTTACTTGCCCAGTAGGTTCTTCCGCCAGTTTGGGTATAGCCAGTTATTCTTGGACAGTCCCAGCTCTTGCCTGGGTTTTGAAGGTAGCGTCCTTGACGGTATCAGGGCCTGGCACTATTATAATACGGTTCACACCCGTACCAGCTTCTCAGTTCCTAATACTGAGGAGTCAGGGGAGATCTTGTATTTGGCGGCTCTATACCATGTCATGGCGAACAAGCCTCATATTGGTTTTGACCCGAGTACCAGCTTCATTGTTGGTACTGGCTTGGAGGACAAGCCCAAGGGGTCTAAGGCGAGGAAGAAGAGGGAGAACACAATTGCTTCGTCGGACTCAGAGTCTGCCAACGCGGACGAAGAGGATGACGAGCATGATCCCGATAACTCTCTTCCTCCCGCAGAAGAGGTGGTGGCGGATCAGCCGTCTGTCGTGCCTGGTCCTTCACGTAAGCAAAGCAGGTGTGAGTCCCCTGATCACGGCATAACTTACTCCGTGAAACGGGCCGCAGTTAAGCCTCGTGGGCTGCTCATTAGGGAGAGATACGAGGATGTTGACGTCATTTCGAAGGTGAATTGAATTACAACCATCTTCTTCTTTAGCTCGTCCTTTTCCTGAACTATGACCTAATCATTTTTCTTTCCTCTGTAGGCGTCAGGAGAAGGGGACTTTTCAGAGCCGGCTGCTGCCTTTGAAGTCGACCCGCCTCTAGCTACTCTAGTTCCTCCAGTTGTTGTCGTCCCAACCCAGGGCTACGTGGGCTTTGCTGAACCCGTCTCCGAGACTGCTGAATTTCAATCGGGTGACGCTGATCCAGTTGTATCTCCTTTCGGGGCGGCTGGGGCAGCGGAACCATCTGTATTCGGCTCAGATGTCGCTGGTGAAGAGGCTACGGCGGCTGTGAACGAACCTCAGTCTTAGCAACTCTTCCTAGTAAGATAAGCCAAGTCTTGACTAGTGAGGAGGTTTATTTGCTCTATCATCACATCCTTCGAGTTAAGCTGATTGATGATTTCTTCGGACATACAGGTCCTGCTCCTTCACTACCAACGACGGACATTATCGGGAGAGAGTTCGCCAGAGGGGACCTGGTGGAAGAGAATATGCCTCCTCCTCCTCCAGCTTACATTGAGGGACCTTCCGCTGAATCGAGTTCGGGAGAGCAGACGGCAGAACTGCCAGGGCGGGGAGAACTGGTCCTGCACCTTCCTCTGTTTATGTGGCTCCAGAGGTCGACCTTTCCGCCCTACCGAGTCTCCAGATCCTTCGGGCTGCGGAGGAGGAATTGGCCGCTATTCAAGCGTCCTTTCGCTCATAATTTGTTTTCCTTGTGGCACGTGCATCAAGTTCCAGTGCATCTTCTTCAACACTGTCGGCTACTCTTTCTTTGATGCAGTCTTCTGCAGAAGTCCTGGATGAGTCGTCAAAGGATGTGGTTGACAGTTTCTATCGCCACCTGAAGCGGGGGGTTGAGGCTGCCGTGGAGAGGGGGACTTCTTTTGCCTTGGCCCGTCAATGCGCCCATGGCCAAATTGAACTCCTTAGAACCCTCCCCGGTGGGGCAGGGATAGTTGAGCTCCTGGAGCCCAAATTGCTAGAGGCGGATCAGCTTGTGGCCCAGTTTCAAGTACTGCGGCAAGTTGATCTGTCTTCAGCAATAGATCAGGAGCAGGACTTTCTCATCACTGCCATGGAGAAGGTAAGGGCTGTACGAGAAGCGTCCAAGCCGATTATAATGAAGGACCTCCACGATCTGTCTCTACAATATGATCAGCTGAGCCGCAGGGGAGAGGATTGTCTTGTTCGGGAAGCGGCAGCCTCTCACGGGATAACCGACACGAGGGAGCAGATCCTCGAGCTCCAGAGGAAGTTGGCTTTCTTAGAATCTGAGCTCGAGGCCCCCCGCACGGGTAAGGAGCTAATTGTTCGGGAGGCCGACAAAGTCACCCGTGCTTCTGCTGACTTGGAGCGTGCTCTGAAGAAGCTTGAAGATGGCTGGCAGGCTCACGCGCATCTGGAGGATACGGAGCGGTTGACTCAGGAGGCCGAGCGCCGAGCCAAGCGGCGGTTTGAGCGGTCGACAGCCGTACTGAGGGACCGTCTCAGAGAATTATGTATCGCCGAACCATAGTCGGCTTTTTCTTTTCTTTCTCTCTTTATGTTTTCTTCATCTTTTTTGGCAGGGATGTGGTCCCAAAGAATGTAGTACTTTTGATTTGATTTGAATAAATAACTTTGCTTGCATTATTCTTTATCTATCGTGCTTGTACTGCATTTATGTGTTTTCCCCGCTAGGGGTTTTTCTATGGACCTATTACCCTTGGCATACCTTGGTTTTAGGTACGGATAATAGGTTTAATAGGGATACCTAGAACGACTCCGTTGGTAAGGCGGATATGAAAGTTCTTGGTATCGGGCGAAAGAATGCCATGGAACAGCTGGGTTCTAGAGGCATGAGATTGTGAAAAAAGAGGCGCATGTACTAGAAAACTTAGTACATTATTTGTGGTCAACTGCGGACATTTGTGGTCAACTGTGGACATTTGTGGTCAACTATGGACATTTATAGGCCTATTATCCTTGGCGTACCCTGGTTTTGGGTACGGATAATAAGTCGAGAGAAAACCAACATACTTACTCAGAGGTAATGAGGACGTGGTAAATATGAGGGTTTCTTCAATGGAGTCTTCCTACTCAGAGGTAATGAGGACGTGGCAGGAGTGGACACCATGAAGGGTACATAGAACAACTCAGAGGTAATATGGACGTGGAAGTTCTACGTGAGGGGTGATTTGTTTTTGATGGAAGTGAAACAACTCAGAGGTGACATAGACGTGGTTGTCTCGGGAAATTTGTGGATCTGTTACCCTTTTTATGCACTGAAAGTGCGGGTAATAGATCAAGAGGAAAATGCTCTTTTAGGAAGGAAGTTCAGAGGTATGATTATATATGACTTACTACCCAGAAGAGGTGATATGGATTCATTTGGGATGACCAAAGTGTAAGTTCAGCGATACCTGGGGGCACATAACTTAACAGTCTGGTTGATTCAGAGGATCTCGTTTAGAGATAATACTTCTTCAGGAACTTGCCGTTGACGGGCAACATGAGCAAGTCTCCGTTTTGTTTTACGATGCGGTAAGCACCATTGGAGAATACAGCCTCGATGATAAATGGGCCTTCCCACTTTGGCTGGAATTTGTCGGCGGTTTTGTGAGTCATAACCATCGGCCTCCGAACTGCCAGAACGAGATCGCCCACTTGGAATGTTCTGAGTTTAACCTTCTTGTTGAAGGCTCCGGAGATGCGTGCTTGATACAGCTCGACTCGTTGTTGAGCTAACAGGCGCTTCTCATCTAAGGCCTCCAACTCTTGTAACCGACGACGGTAATTGTCATCCGTCGTCAATCGATAGGTGAGGGCGACGCGGAGCGAAGGGATTTGAGTCTCCAGTGGGAGAACTGTCTCACTCCCATACACCAGAGAGAATGGTGTGTTCCCGGTGGCCGTCCGGACTGTAGTACGGTACGCCCATAAGCATTCACCAAGCTTTTCGTTCCAGTCACATTTATTGGAAGACACGAACTTCTTGAGCAGCTTGATTATTGTTTTGTTGAATGCTTCTGCCAACCTATTAGCCGTCGGGTTGTATGGTGTTGAAGCAACGTTCTGGATCCGGTGTTTGTCGCAAAACCGATAGAAGGCGTGGCTTGCGAACTATGGACCGTTGTCGTGGATGATCCTTCGAGGCAGTCCGAAGCGATAGATGACGTGATGCTTGAGGAAGCTGATCACATTTGACGTTTTCACCTGTGCAAGCGGGATACGGTTGTCGTATCCTGAGGTCCTGAGAGTTTTTTCGGACGTGAAACATTGCCCGAAGCTCTTGTACCTCTCTTCTTGCCTTCCTTGCCTCGTCTGCAGCGATGGGAGCCGACATCCCGGGTGGATTGTCGCCCGGGGTTGGTGTAGTTGTGTTTGAGTCCGCATTGATGGCGGGACCCATACTTGTCTGGCCGGGCATCCTTCCTTGGATAGTCGGCATGGCTGCCTTGATCTCGTCTACTGACTTGACCAGGGTATGAAGTATGGCATCAAGAGTGTCGAGGCGCTGTCGATCGCTGGGACCGTCCTGGTCATTATCAGTCATAAATACTGTTCTCACACGAGGAACAGTGGAAGGAACTGTGGAGGATGTGCTCTCCGAATCATACCTCCGAACGGAGAAGTCGTCGGGATATGTAGGAATGTTCTCCTCCGGTTCGGATTTGGAGGAAGCGCTACCCCCCGCATCAGAGGTTGCTTCATCTTGGGACCAATGGACATCTGGGTCCGTTGCATCATTTGGAGGAACTGTCTCCCCTGGTTGATCTTCTTGGAACACCGGATTGTCATGGATGTTCCGAGGAGTGCTACCCCCAGCTTCGGCTACCCCCTGAGGTGCAGTTGACGAGTCCTCCAGTGTTAAAGATTTTGTCTTTGAGCGGGTGCCCTGATAAACTCCTCCTGAAGTGGTTGTGGACAGCCGCTTAGATACGAGTTTCCTGGCCACGTTAGTTGAGATCGTCGGGCTAGAAACATTTATCTTCTTCCCCGCCTTGCCGGTAGGGATCTTCTGAGCAGAATTGCAGGAGGTGACATGAAGTACCTCGTCTCCTGAGCTTTGTTGCATGACCAGTCCTGGCTGCTGCAGTCGTTGGAAGACGGATTGTCGGTCCTCTTGTACTGCCGTCTTGCTGCAGCAGCAGTTGACGATGACTTGAGTGCAGTGATGTCCATAAAAGGACTCTCTGCACACCAAGCTCTCTTCTCTTTTCTTGCGTTTGCGAAGAATCACATCACGCAAGTCACTCGTTTTATGGGCTCGGGAGTCCCGAGCAAACGAGTGTTTTGGCACCATGTTTGCTCCCTGATTGGGAGACTTTTGGGAACCACTTTGTCAGTTTGCCGCCGGGGGCTGGACACGGTCGGTTCTGTACAACTTTCTATCAGAGGCCCGCCTAACAGTAAGCGAAGCTCTCTGATGGTCAGAGGTTGGGACAGCTGACTGAGCTCGACGAGCCCGCGCTGCCCTAGACTTCTTTCCTCTAGTACCCAAGGGCGCATAGTAGGAAGAGTCCAAATTGTGCCGCACAGAGTCTGGCACATTCTCATTGGAGCATCCGAGATCAGGACCGCATGAGAGGCGGTCAAAGACATAACCCGAGCCGTATGGAGCAGATAGTCCGCGGCTGGGGTTGGTGGCCGCATAGGCATTCATGCGGCTGGCATTTGTGGCCGCATCAGCATTCATGCGGCTAGCATTTGTGGCCGCATAAGAATTCATGCGGCTGGATTTGGCTGCATCAGCATTCATGCGGCTGGATTTGGCTGCCGTAGGAACATTCATGCCGCTGGATTTAGTGGCCGCATGAGCCTTCATGCGGCTGGAATTGTTGGCCGCATGAGCCTTCTTCATGCGGCTGGCACCTTTATACGGCTTCTTCCTGGACCACATAGAGTCCCTATTTGCTTCCTCAAGTCCAGCATCGTAGTGCTTTCCTCTGCCGGACTTGAGAACAGCAGGGTCCTCTAAGGCCTGAAGTGGGGCCGCATGGGAGTCTTCTCCGCCGTTTTGGGCAGCAGAGAACGCCTCTTCCAGAGCTTGGGGAGGAGCAAAAGTCTTGGGCCTCCACTCTCTGTGGGACTTCTTTGTGCGGGCTCGCTTCTGGACCGGGCCAGCGCTCCCGTCGGAGAGCACCTCTTCAAACGCTTGCTGGTCGAAGCGAACAACCAGCATCTGTTGCGTGGAGCCAAGTTTGTCTGCGTCCGATTGCGTCACCAACTTCTCAGCAGTAGAGAAGTTAGTCCCCAACAGAGTCGCCATCGTGTTTGCCATTGATTATAAATGAACAAAATAGTTTTATGGGAGGACTGGACTTTTAATTCACAATACAAACTCGTTCGTACAAAGAGAGCCTAGGAACAAAACCTAGGAAAAGCAATCTAAGTACAATTGTTTAGTTTTTCTAGGGGTGACCGTAGAGGCTCGGGAGAGTGCTATCAACTCTGTCTTACTCCTTGGACGATCGGACGTAGCTTCTGCTCTGGCCAGTAAATGCTCTCTGTGTGTGTAGGGGTTGCTCGTCTCTATGCTCGGGCTCGGTGTGTGCTTGCAAGGGAACACCACCTTGCTATTTATAGGAATTGTGATGAGCGGGGTGTGCAGCAACTGCGCCTTGAAAAGTGGGCAGTTAGGGATTGGTTAAGATTAACCTTGATCTGTTTGTTGGAAATCAATCTGGGCTGTTGAGTTGGTTGCAATAAATCTGCATTGTAATGATTTGTTGTTGGCAACAACTCCGAGTGGATAAGTCTTAGTTAACCCCCTGCCACATGTCCCAACTGTCATTATGCTGCGAGCTGCAAGAAGGGCGTCCCGGCAGAGCCGTATGAGTGTGGCTTGGTAATTGAGTCGCATGATGGTGGCCTCACGATTGAGCCGCATAAGGGTGGCCCCCACAACCGAGCCGCATAAGGGTGGCCCCACAATCTGAGCCGCATGAGGGTGGTCCCCACAATCGAGCCGCATGAGGGTGGCCTCACAACTGAGCCGCATGAGGGTGGCCTCACAACTGAGCCGCATGAGGGTAGCCCCCACAATCGAGCCGCATGAGGGTGGCCTCATGTCAGAGCCGCATGGAAGTCCTTGAAGCGATCCGCATAACGAGCTTTAGAATTGGTGGATCGTGCCAGCTATAAAGATTTTTTCTCGTCTCTCTAGGAGCACATCATTATGACAGAGTCATCATTTTACCTTTATGTCAGAGCTGTCAATCTTTTGTGTCAGAGCTGCCGTATTGTGTCAGAGCATTTAATGAGCCAGCGACACAGAGTAGTTATGGCCAGCTGTATAGGCCTATTTTTGAACCGCATAGGGCCACGTGGCTTTTCCCGAGCCGCATGATGGTGGGATGCCGTGCATGTCATCATTTTACCTTTATGTCAGAGCTGTCAATCTAAAGGATTTTTTAGCCGCATGAAGCTCTAAGGTACTTTTGAGCCGCATGAAGTTCTAAAGGATTTTTGAGCCGTATGAAGCTCTAAGAGATTCTTAAACCGCATGAGACTCCCCATGTTTTGAGCCGTATGGATTTTTCTGTTCTTTTTCATGCTTCTACACTAGCAGAGCGACAAGGATCGACAAAACCAGCATCAGGATCCAGATATCTCATGGCCCAAGGGTCATCAATCCGGTAGCCTTTACGAGAAAGGTCCCGACTCGTAGGAAACGACATAGTGGGATGCCGTGCATGTTGTATTGGATGTCATAAAGAGTTTTGCTGTGGTGCTCATCTGAAAAGTAGTCTGATATTCCAACTGAGTATAGTGATCATCTTCCAATAGGAAGCGGTCGCACAATATGTCTCTGATTGAATCTAGGGTGGCAGAAGGATCGGGTAGAGGGGCATCAGAATCAGAAGAATCTTCCTCAATAGGAGCAGAAGGGACAGGGACAGGAACGGTCCTACGAGCCTTAGAGAGATATGCCGGAACTGATAGAAACTGACACTCGTTTAAAGGAAAATTGAAGGCAGAAAAGATCTTAGGAAGGTACATAGCATAAACAATTGCTTTAGACTTCTTCCTTGCACGAATCATCCAGTCCATCATCGTGCGTGGAAAATTGAAAGGTAAGGTGAATTGTAGATAGAATAGTGCCGTAATCTCAAGGTAAGTGACTTCATCAGTAGATCCGGCTTTGGGCAGGATAGACGAGAATATGATGCGATAAAGTTCATAAAAGTGCTTGTTGAGATATTTGACACGAAGTTTACGAGGGCGAGTATTTGGTGCACACATCATGTCCTGAAAGCCTTCTAGGATGATATCGCCATGAAATTTGAATTCATGAGCATCAACAAGACGTTCCCAAGAATTGGGTTCAAGGAATTGTAAGCAATCTGCCAAGTTGAAGTCATCGGACTCAATGTCGATACCGGCTACCCTAGAATAAATCTTACGGTCATTATAAGTAAGATTGTAATAGAACATTTGAATTGCATTGAGATGAATTCTTGAAGAGGTAGCCACAAGTTCATCAAGACAAAGGTCCTTAAAATTAGGGTCAAATTAAAAAAATACAGTAAAATTAATAGGATGACCCGGCACCACACAACGTGAGCAAAAATCATAATACCACTCGCTAGAGGCTTCTAGCGAAACAAAGATTTGCTCATTGTAGGTGTCGGCATTAGGAGGAGGAGGTGGATTGAATAGAGGGTGAGGGGGATTGATATTATGTGGAGAAGAAGGAGGATTGGATGATGAAGCTTCACTCCTACTCCTCTTTCCTCTATTGAAAAGTCTAGGTGCCATGGAAAAAAGATAATAAAATTGAAGAAGCTAAAATAGATATACCCCAAAAGATTAATGGAGATGGAAGAGAATCCCCAAAGAGCTTTGATTCTTGAGTTTGGAGAGTAAATAGCACAAGATTGGAGAGTACTAGGGTTAGGATTTTGAGAAAATAGGTTGGAGAGAGGTGGAAGATGAAGAAAGATGTTTAATTTTTTGGTATATATAAAGTAGGACTGGCTACCATAAGAGATAAGTGGTTTTGATCAAAGCATATCGGACGGCCAGCATTTGCTGAAAGTTTTAGAACTCAGCAGACCGAGTTCAGCCCGAACTCTACCTATCCCGAATTCTACCATAGGGAGAGTTCGGCCCGAGTTCGTTCCCTCTGCATCCAGAACTCCAACAAGTGTAAAGTTGGTCAGAAAAGGTAGAAAAGATGGTCTAGAATTAAAAATAGTAGATTTTAGTAGCCATAGAATAAGTAGAACATGCGACAGACTTGTGAATAATTATTCAATATATATGAATCGTCTCAGGTTAGCTGTAGGGGACGGATCCCAGCTAGCGGTTAGTCCAAAGACACTAGGTACCGTGTCGCTTAGGCTTTTACGCCTTGTTGTCAGAAGGACCCTTTCGGCTTGTACCCAAAATAATGCAACATATACGAATTTGATTTAACAAGTATTGGCGCAGGTGAGACTTATTGTGTGGTATCTTCATCCAAGATTCCCAATTCTTATTAAAGAAAGTTGAAATGCTCTTCGATAAGTGGTTTAGTGAAAAAATCTTCTAGCTGATGATCAGTGTCAATAAATTCTAGAGTAATAATGCCTTAAAATTGATGATCTCTTAGAAAGTGGTGTTAAATTTCTATATGCTTAGTGCGTGAGTGACAGATTAGATTCTTTGTCAAGTTAATAGCACTAGTATTATCATAGAATATAGTGCTGAAAAGATATATTATAGTCTGCTAGGGTTTGCTTTATCCACAAAATCTGAGCACAATAACGTCTTACAGCTATATATTCAGCTTCTGTTGTAGATAGTGCGACAGAGTTTTGCTTTTTGCTAAACCAAGCAACTAAAGCTTTGCCTAATAAATGACATGTACCGCTAGTACTTTTACGGTCGACTTTGCATCCTGCAAAATCGGCATCCGAATAACCGATCAAGTCAAAGGATGTGGTTTTGGGATACCACAAGCCCACCGTAACAGTGCCTTTAAGAAATCGAAAGATACGCTTAACTACGGTCATGTGTGATTCCTTAGGTTTGGCTTGATATCGAGTACATAGGAAAATACTGAACATTATATCGGGACAACTAGCAGTTAAATAGAGTAGATGTCACGACCCGCACCCACTGTAAGGGTACGAGCGCGTAACAACGCCCAGCCTACGCCGCAGTGTCGGCGGTAGAACGCTGTTCTAGGTCACTATCTAACCATCAACTCACGCAATGAATAATTTACTCATCATGATCGACTCCGAACGGAGGACAAGTATAAGATATCGTAACTCAATCATAGTCTAAGCACGATAAGATAACACAGAAGAAATAACTAAGAATAGAAGACAACTACTAAAATAACAACTCTCAACAATCTCAAATACTACACAAGTCTCAATCCACTACAACAAGTTTAACATAGAAAAATATATGCTAGTCTACTAAACTAAATCCCGATCACTCCTGAGTGTCGGGGCCAAAGGTAGCCATCCTGTCTCCGGGTCCATAATATGTAGGCAAGTGTCCTCAGGGTAATCATCTGTAAAATTTTCAACAGGTCCAGTCAGGATAGGAACGAGCACATCTCATCTAGAAAACCCAAGTAAATGACAGAGAACTATACAGCAGTTATAGACAGTTGTATTGATGAATATGACAGTTTATATTCAGGTGATGGTAAGAAAGACAGATAAAGTGTAAGGAAAGTAAATAACTAAACAAGAGGAGAATCATAGCAATGAAGACTGTAAAAATAGAACTAGCTGAACCAGGGTAATATGATATAAAGTCCAGACAGCAATGTAGACAAGTGTAACTCCAATATAAGTCCAGTACAAGGTAAATTTAATACAAGATGAATCCAGTAAGGGACGATTCCAGTCATAGTGATCAATGATTCCAGGGTGAGTCCAGCCTATACTCTAGCAGTGTGTTTTAAAATACTAAGATCGACATGTAAACGGCTATAGGTAATCCGGCACATCACACACCTGGCCGGGTGTGAGATGGCTATCATTCCAGTTTGATTCCAGCATAGGGTGATTCCAGAAATGGGGTATGTCTACATGTCTTACTCTAGTATTTCCTCTTCCAGCAAGTGAATCCAGAAATCCGACACAATGATTCAAGATGAGTCCAGCCAAAAGATAATGATACCAGTAAATGATTCCAGGGAGATTCCAGTAGGTAATTCCAGTAATAGAAGCCAGAAATGATGATACCAGTAATAGAGGCCAGAAAATAAATATGTGTCGTATACATGAATCCAGAATATCCATACGTATTGTAACAGAGAATCGCATACAACTATCTAGAACTGAAGTACAGTAATTGACAAGCAAATGAGAGAACTATCAGAGAATGTACTCGCCTGCTACTCTGAAAAGAGTAGTATAATATCAGATGTCTGCACCAGAGTCACAATGTCCTAAACAGAGAAATATAGGTTATAATATGTTTAAAATAAAACAGATGATGGTTATGATGCATCTACATGATTTCTAGGCCAATCTAGGTCAAAGTCAACTCTAAGTCAAACCTGGTCAACTGTCTAGGTCAAACTAGGCCCAAGTCAAACTTGGTCAACTCTGGTCAACCCAAGTCAATACTCTAGTTAAACTAGGTCAATTGGTCACATCTAGACTCCATGTTGACTTTTGGTCAACTCTAGTCAATCTTGGACTGTCGGGTCAAACCTTAGTCAATTCTAGGTCTAGATAACCTATATCAAATCATTATCTACCTAGTTAAAACATATATATATATATATATATATATATATATATATATATATATATATATATATTTTTATATATATATATATATATATATATATATATATATATATATATATATATATATATATATATATATATATATATATATATATATATATATATAACATATATACAATATGAGAACTCTCAACAACAACTCACATTATTCCTCACTCTCTCAACCCATGTGGCCAATGGCCCATGCCCTCTCCTGGACACACATCTTAAACTCCACTTGATACTCTAATCTAATCAAGCACACCCTCAATTCTAATATTCACTCCATATCCCTTCTTCACTCCATGACTCACACCCTTGGTTACTAGGCCACCTTCACATGCCTAATCCAACTCTAACATTCCACTGTCTAAAAATCCTATAAACTGAATACCAAACATTTCTCTTTCCTAATTGAACCCTCACCCACTAGCACACATGTGGACATAGGCAATGCCAAACCATACTAAACTTACCTATATTTTGACACACTACCCCATATCCCATTACCTAGGTACCAATCCTATTTCCATACTTTACTCTATACTCTACCTATGCCTATTCCCTGCCTAGCCCTCAATACCCCTCATGGCTCTACCTAAAGGCACACACTAACTCATATCCTAAAGACACTCAAAACACACACACACATATATATGAAGACTAACTAACTGACACTAACAGTCCTAACTAATAGTAACTATACTAAATCTAATATACTAACTCAAACCCAACTCCCCAGGGAACCTGGAAAGCCAAACTTCCTGCAAGGGAAGGATCCCCTGCTGCTACTGCCTGCTGTGCTAATGCTGCTGCAATGCCACTGCAAGGCCAAGGTAGCAGCTGAAATACAAGGCCAGGCCAAGCCAAGATGCTGCTATGCCACTGCAATGCAATGCTGCAAATGAAAAGCCAGGCAAGCCAAGGCAATGCATTGCAACTGCTATGCCCACTGCTGCTTCCTTCTTCTTACTGTTCCACAAAATTCCCCCCTCGTGTACATACCAACCCATGACTCAACATATCAGCTATATCCTCATAAACCATATCAATGATTTCAACTACCAAACCCAATCAATGTGGTGACAAGTGATGTGAGGAGTGTCCAAGAAGTGTCTACACAGGTGTGTGAGAGCATTGTGTGTACTGCCAATGTGTGGGTGATGTAGGAATTCTCAGGTCACGTAGGAAACAGGGCATGTGTGATGTGTGTGAGTATATAGGGAAGCACATTGTTCTCTGTTTTCTGAATTGGATGTGCATAGATGTCAGTGTCAACAAGGATGTGAATGTGTCAACATGTGTTAAGTGTCCAGTGTCCATAGAGTTTCGAATGTCAGATGGAATCAGCAAGTGTGGCAATTACAAGTGTGTGTGTGAAGAGAGTGCAATGTGTCGAGTGAATCAAATGAATTGAGAGTGTCATAGTGTATCTGAAAACAGTGGGTAAATCAGGAAACAGTGGGTAAAACAGTAATGTGTATGTGTACAGATAGTTGGAAACAAGTGTAACAGTGAACAATTCATTCAAAACTTGGCTACTAAGTCTTCTGATTCCTAAACTAAACAATATACATATAAAAAAATCGACCCCAACTCTGAAACTGAATATCAAAACATATTATTTGTTGAAGTCAGTAAATGCCTTTCCCCTCCCTCAAGTTCGAATACCCACATATCCTATTGAAACACAACATCAAATCATTGAACCTTAGTACAATCAATATCCCAATACAATTTCAATTAGACAAAAAAAACCTATTTGAAACTGTCAAAACTGGGAAGGAAAATCAGTGCATACACTTACATATAGACATTTCTACCTATATTTAGATATAACAACCAAATGAAAAGCTAAATTATATGGAACCCTATATGAACCAAATTGAAATTAACATCAACTCTGGAAAATATATGAACTTGTTTTGAAATCAAATTGAATCTTGAGAACATCTTTAAAAAAAATAGTAACTAATTATCAGTGTATCAGAGTTTGAACTCGATAACCCAAGGCCAAATTCAAATCAAAAACCTAATTCAAGGTGTGTCAAGAGTGAATAGGCATGGGGACATGTCACACGTGTCTAATGGGACACCCATGAGTCCAAAAATTAGGACACAAGGTGTCCAAAATCCCAAAATCGAAAACGACAGGAAACAGGAATCTCAGTCCTCGTGCACGCGTGCCGAGTCATTGTGTATTCGATACAGAGCTCAGGGTGGGTCGAGCTCGTGCATAGGGGTTCGCCCATAGTAGGGCTAGGTGAGGAAGTGTCTGCATTGTGTCCAATCAAGCCGTGTCCAAAGAAAATAGTGCGTATCAGTGAACAATTTTCGTGTGTGCACAGGCAGTACAAAGTCAGTGCAGGTCAATTTCCTTCATGCACACACATCGAAAACCCGTGAAAATTTACAAGTGTCAGTCACTAGGACAATGTGTGTGTCAAGTTTTGTGACCCGAGTCGCCGTGTCGTGTCCGCAATGGCACCCGAGCAGCAGAACAGCCGCACGAGGCCGGTGCGCAGTGTCGTACGGCGATGCGTGTTCGATTTGGACACGAATCTCCCACAGAAACGTGCTCAGTAGGACACAAAATTAATAAACACATATAAAACAATATTTCCATTCAAATAGTTTTCAAAAACAACATAAAAATTTCCTTTGAGGCATTTCGTCGAACACCTAACAAACACTATGACACGTGTCCGATACGGATACCAAACGGACACAAAATTCTTCCAAATTTCAGGGACACCTAGGGGACTCCTAGATCTAGCCCTACATGCAAAGAAAACTGAAATTTAAATCAATTTAAAGGGTTTTACCTATATGTCACGCCCCAGAACCAGAATACTGGAGAGCGGGGGCGGACATAGCCAGCTACGTATATTGAAATAGAATACATCTCAACTATACGGTCACGGCTGTCTAGATATGAGGGTTTACTACAAGCCAGCAGTCTCTTAAGGTCAAGCCTATTGTCTCAATCTCCAGCAATTAACAGAGTTACAAGATGTTAGAGCATCAAATATATATATATAAGGCGTCCCAAATATTACATATCGGATGATCATGAAGCTAGTCGTACAAAATGATAGGACTAGCAAGAGTTCGGTCATACATGATCAACCCTAGGATTTATTAATCATGTTTACAGCCCGTAGGCAGACAGTAAATAAATGTGCATCGAGCTAACAGGTGCTCGTCGGCTAAACACCTCAGAAGAATAAATTTACATATAAGTGGGTGAAACAAAAAGGGAAAACCCTCTCGTAGCCCGGATTCCGTCTAGTGTTCACCATTGGGCTGGAAGCTTGGTAGATCCTCGGGAGCTGCTCCGAAATCTGGCCACACAAAACCAGCTGGGTCAAACCCCAGAAAGAGCAAGTGCCACAAGGAGGCCACAAATAAGAACAAAAGCCAGCATATCAGAATATAAAGAATAAAAGAAAGTACAAGTAGTAAAGTACACAGGGCGATAAACGACTAGGGACGTGGAACCATTCCTGGAGCCAGATTACAATCCTTAAACCAAACAAGGACCGGGATTGTACCCCTTCGCCTGAATAGCTCACTGTCTCTACCCATTTATCGTTAGAGATAAGTAAAACAATCATGATCAAGAGTTCCAGGTACAGGGGCTAGACAAGACTTAGACAGAGCTGGACACCATTCATTCACAATCGGCCAATCAAGTACTACGGCTTACTACTTTAACTAACTAGGGTTATCACAAGCCTAATTACTAACAAGATGCAAGTGAGAATTTCCAGTCCTAAGCCCTGCAGACCATCCAGTTATCCTTCTGCGGGTTGAGAGTTATAGGTGGGTACATTGCCCGGAAGACAAATGTACCCTTAGGTGACCTAGAGGGTGCAACACATGACAGTGTGCTGGAAATGTGCTCTACTCGTCAGCAAGCTACAAGTCCATTAACGCGCCCAGATAACGAGATTGCCTGTGACTGGAAATTCTTCATGTTCTAGTTTGATCTAATAATTAGCCTAATCCAGTTTAGCAAGAGTCCCTGGCCGTAGTACCCAGGAAGTCACGTCCTAGACATGATGTAAGACAAGACAAGTGGATTGTACAAGCAAGCAAGCAGCAGCACCCACGGTGTCAAGTTGATTATACGATTCAAGTTACAAGTTACAAGTCAAGTCAAGTCAGGTCAAGTACAGGTCAAGTCAAGTACATGTCAAGAGTGCGCCGCCACAGGCTACTATCAAGTCAGGTTGGTCATGTCAGGAGTGCACCACTACGGGTCACTATCATGTTATGCTAGTTCCTTGTCATGCCATGCCATGTACAATAGTCATTCCAAACATATTAAGTAAATCAAGTTCATGACAAAAGGCGTAAGGATATAAAATGGGCGTAAAATATCTAATAAAATACCAATATACAGGGCTATAGAAGAGCCAAGATTAAGGAAAAATAAACCAAATCTCCATGATTGGACAGATTGTGCAAGGGTCCCTGGGGTCGGGTTGCGCAGGAGTCAAGTGTGCCAGGGGCCAACTGCGCAGGAGTGAGCTGCGCAGGAGTCGGCTTACGCTGAACTGGTTGGCACAGGGGTCAGATTGCGCATGAGTGGATGGCGCAGGGTCAGATTGCGCATGAGTGGAGTGCGCAGGGATAGATGGCGCATGGGCAGACTGCGCATGAGCGGACTGCGCATGAGCAGACTGTGCATGAGCAGACTGCGCATGAATCCATGCGCACTCGGGTTGAGCGCAGTTCGCCAAGGGGCAAGCTGCGCGGTCGGCGCTGCGCTAAGGAGCGCTGGTCGAGGGGGAATGCGCAATCCAGTCCTGCGCTAAAGAGCGCAGGCTGCTGTCTTCTTCTCCAGGCCGAGAAGAAGACTCCAAGAACTCTAAGGTTTAAAACTTCATATCTTGGTAAAATCAAAACCAAATCTAGATTTTCAAAGGTCTAACTTGAGTAAAATTGAATTCTCTTCCACATGGAAGCATCAAAACCCACAAAAATCCAACCAAAATAGATCAAAACCATATAAATCCAAAAATAGTCAAAACCTAGATCTAGAACAATGGAGACTCCAAATCACAAAATGTCAAGTTCTAATTTTGATCACCATGGCCTAATCTAGCTAATAAACAAATAAAAAGTGGTACTTATTTGATGGCAAGGTGCACTTGCCTATGGGTTGGGGAGTTGTGTGGAAGAAGGAAGCAGAAGAAGTTGAAAAAAATTAATGGAGTTATGGAGGAGAGAGAAGAAGTTGGTGGGTTTTAATGAGGGTGGTTGTGATGGAATGGAGGTGGAGAATAGGCTAAGGTGTTCCACTCATGATGAACCAAACCAAACCAAACCAACTCCACAAAATAAAACCAAGCCATGGTCCAAAACCCATTTACGAGAACCCGAATCCACAAGTCGAGAAAATAAAATACGTGCCGAAATCAAATCACAAGTACAAATACGAAATACAAGAAATGGGGGTGACAACTCTACCCACCTTCAAAGAATTCCGTCCTCGGAATTTAATCAAGGAGCTAGAGATTGCCACGACAAGCTATACTAAGCACAGGCAAGCTACACTAAGCAGTTCAATCATACAATCATACAATACAAGCAAGAAAAGGAAAAGCGTAAGGCATAAGAAAGATATTATACCTCATGAGTGAAACAGGTAGGGATATCACGATCGAATGTCGTCCTCACGCTCCCACGTTGACTCACCTAGAAAGTGATGACCCCAAGCAACACGGACTAAGTTAATAGTCTTGTTCTTGAGCGTCTTTTCTCTCCGGTCCAATATAGACACGGGCCTCTCCTCATACGAAAGGTTGGTACCAACAACCAATTCCGAATGATCTAGGATATGGCTCGGGTCCGGGATGTACCATCTTAATTGGGATACATGGAATACATCATGTACCTCACTTAGCGACGGTAGAAGAGCGAGACGATAGGACACGTCGCCTACTCGCTCCAGAATATCGAACGGCCCTATATACCTAGGACTAAGCTTTCCCCGTACGCCAAAACGAATGACGCCGCGGGTAGGCGAGATCCTAAGGAATACATGGTCACCGACGACAAATTTTAAGGGACGTCGATGAGCATCGGCCCAATGGCGCTGGCGATCCTGAGCAACTCGGAGGTGATCTCTGACTTTCCTGACCACTTCAACCGTCTGAGAAATCAGTTCTGGACCGAGCATCTGCCTCTCTCCGACATCGTCCCATGCTAACGAGGATTTGTACTTCCTGCCATACAGAGCCTCGAAGGGTGCCATCTGGATACTGGCCTGGAAACTATTGTTGTACGAGAATTCCACCAGGTGTAGGTGATCCTCCCACGAACCACCGAAGTCAAGGGTACATGACCGCAACATATTTTCGAGAGTTTGTATAGTACGCTCTGACTGCCCATCTGTCTGCGGATGATACGCTGAGCTAAACTTGAGACGAGTCCCCAAACTTTGATGAAGACTGCGCCAGAAGTGCGATGTGAATCTCGTATCCCTGTCTGATACTATGCTGACTGGCACTCCGTGAAGTCTGACGATCTGCCTGAGATACATCTCTGCTAGCTGTGCCGTCGACTGTCCAACTCTAAACAGAAGAAAGTGTGCCACCTTGGTAAGCCTGTCCACAATGACCCAAATAACATCTCTGCCTGCCGGAGATCTGGGTAACCCAGTCACGAAATCCATGGTAAGGTGCTCCCATTTCCATTCTGGGATCGGCAAGGGTTGAAGAAGTCCAGCTGGCCTCTGATGTTCAGCCTTGACCTGTTGGCAAACCAAACATCGAGAGACATACCGGGCTATCTCTCTCTTCATACCTTTCCACCAAAAGTGTTGACGAATATCTCTGTACATCTTCATGCTGCCTGGGTGGATGGAATACTGCGAACTGTGAGCCTCTGCCATGACTTCCTGTCTGATATCTCCACTGGGTACACAAAGACGCGTGCCGTGTCGAAGTGTACCATCCTCATGAATACATAACTCTGGCCTTCTCCCTGCCTCGCACTCTGCTCTGAGCCGCTGAATCTTAGAATCTGTTAACTGTGCTGTCCGGATCCTCTCAACTATGGTGGACTGAATCTGTAGGCTGGCCATCAAGGCCACATTGGAAGGGAGGACAACTTCTATACCCATCTTCTGAAGATCTGCCAATAGCTCTGGTTGTGCCGTCAGGAAATAAACTCCGGCTCTCCGGCTCAACGCATCTGCTACAACGTTGGCCTTCCCTGGATGATACTGCAAATCCACATCGTAGTCCACCAGTAGCTCGAGCTATCTTCTCTGCCGTATATTAAGATCCTTCTGGGTGAAAACATACTTCAGGCTCTTATGATCAGTAAATATCTCCACTCTGTCTCTGTACAAGTAGTGCCACCACAACTTAAGTACAAACACTACTGCTGCTAGCTCCAAGTCGTGGGTCGGGTAATTCTTCTCATGATCATGGAGTTGACGTGACGTATAAGCAATTACCTTCCCATGCTGCATCAAAACACATCCCAATCCTCTGCCTGAAGCGTCGCAATAAACTGTGAATCCTTCGGTCCCATCTGGAAGGGTGAGAATGGGAGCCGTTACCAAACCTCGCTTCAACTTCTCAAATGATTCCTGACATTCTGCTGTCCAAACGAACGGCACATCCTTGCGGGTCAACTGGGTCATCGGCGCTGAAATCCTTGCAAAATCAGAGACGAACCGCCGGTAGTAGCCGGCCAATCCAAGAAAGCTGCGAACTTCTTCCACTGAGTTGGGTACTGGCCAAGACTCGATGGCCACAATCTTCTGGGGATCCACTTCCACTCCTCCTCGGGTAATGATGTGACCCAAGTACGAAATGCGATCGAGCCAGAACTCGCATTTACTGAACTTGGCGTACAACTGGTGCTCCCTAAGCGTCTGAAGGACGATCCTGAGATGCTCCTCATGCTCTGCTTCACTCTTGCTGTAGACCAGGATGTCATCAAGGAACACTATCACAAACTGATCCAAGTAAGGCATGAAAATACGGTTCATGAGGTCCATGAATACTGCCGGCGCATTGGTCGCTCCAAAGGGCATAACTAGAAACTCCCAATGCCCGTACCTAGATCTGAACGCCGTCTTCGGGATGTCCTGCTCTCTGACTCTGATCTGGTGGTATCCTGACCGCAAGCCTATCTTCGAGAAAACTGAAGCCCCTTGAGTTGATCAAACAAGTCATCTATCCTCGGGAGAGGGTATCTATTCTTGATTGTCACTGAGTTCAAGGTACGATAATCTACACATAGCCTAGACGTACCATCCTTCTTTTTCACAAGAAGCATCGGGGCTCCCCAAGGCGATCCACTTACACGAATGAATCCCTTGGTCCTGAGTTCTTCAATCATCTTGTACAAAATCTCCAACTCTGAAGGCGCCATTCTGTAGACTCGCTCTGATACTGGTGCTGTCCCGGAAATCAAGTCGATGGTGAATTCGATCTTCCGCTCTGGTGGCATCCCTGGAAGTTCCTCTGGGAAGACATCTGGAAACTCTTCAACTATCCGGGGCAACCGCACTGCTGCTACTGCCATCCGCAATACTGGGGGAGAAGGCTCCACGGCGCCTCTGGAAAATAAAAACTCTGGCTCTCTGGGAATACTAAAGACAACTCTGCCAACATGGCAGTCAATCCTAGCATAATGGTTCCTCAACCAATCCATGCCTAGGACTATATCATAATCTACCATAGGGAACTCTATGAGCCTAGCGGGGAACTCTCTACCGCTAACTACGATCTGACACGAGGAAAACACTCGATCTACTCCCACAAGACCATTACCAGTAAGTATATTGAGCCTCACTGATAATGACTCGGGCTCCAATCCTATCCGTGTCGCGAATCGTGCAGACATGAATGAATGCGATGCACCAGAATCAAATAATACAGATGTTGGAAAAGTGTTGACGAGAATAGTACCTGCCACTACCTCACCTGGTGCAACTTCTTCTTCCATGGTCATCATCATAGCCTGACCTCTAGCTGCGGGTCCCCTCTGCTGGAAACCCCTCTATCGGTTCTGTGCTGGAGCCTGGGTGAACTGCTGCTGGTTCTGCTGCTGAAAGGCCTGGGCCTGAGGCAACAATGGCCTCGGGTACTGCTGCTGCTGCTACTGCTGGACTGAAACTGGGGCTGGTCCTCTCACCGAAGAACTAGAAAGGTTGGATGATGATGGACCTCCCCTATTCGGGCAGGTCCCTATCTGGTGGTCTGCTCCTCCACAAGCCAGGCACAATCCCTGTGCCCTACGACACTCTGCCACTACATGGCCCGGCTTCCCGCAATGAGAACATCCCACCGCGGAAGACTGCTTCTGCTTCTGCTACTGCGGGTACGTCGGGGTCGAATGCTGAACCGACGTCACTGAGGCCGCCCGCCTCGGAGTTCCAATGGTTATCCCCCTAGCTGCCGGGGTTGGAGCTGAAGATTGGTGCATCTGGTTGTGGGACCGCTTCCTGCCTCCGGTCCTGTCCATAATTCTCCGGGAGGTATACTCATGCCTCCTTGCTGCCTTCAACACTGCATCGAACGTCTGGTGCTCGAACTGCTCCACAGCCAATAATATCTCTAAGTGCAGCCCTTGCTGGAACTGCTGAGCCCTATCGAACTCGGTCGCCACCAAAGTGGGGGCGAACCTACTCAGCCTGGAAAACTCGGTCGCATAGCCATCGACCGTCCTGTCTCCTTGCTTCAAGTTGGTAAATCTGGTCTGCAGGTCGTACCGTGCCACCGCATCGAAGTACTTTGTCTGGAACCTCTCTCTGAACGTCGCCCAAGTGACTGGTACCGCTAACCCCATGGCCTGAGCTGCCCACCAATCGCGAGCCAAGTCTAACAACTGTAGGCATACCACCGCCACCTTCTCATTTTTAGGTGTCCTAGCTGCTTTTAGAACCACCTCGGTATCCTGAAGCCAAGCGTCCGCGGCAATCGCATCTTCACTGCCGTCAAAGAAGAGAGGGTTCAAGCGCTTGAAACTATTGGCCGCCTGATTCCCTTGGGGACCTCCTCGGTTTAGTACATCATGAACTTCCTGGTGCAAGGCGTTGCCTCGACGATCTTGGGATGCAAGCAGTTCTCTGATAAGCCCTACCAAAGGTCCCTCATCCTGTCTAGCTGGTTGAACGGGCGGAACCGCCTGAACTGGAGGTTCTGAGCCTCCGGGAAGCATAACTCGGGAGGCTACTCTAGAGTGCTGAGCTTGATCTTCCTGGCGCTGGGGTGCTTGTTGAGCTTCCTCTAGCTGGTTGGCAGGTCCGGGAGCAATGCCGCTGAAGAAGACGACATAGGGAACAGTAAGGAAAGGACCAGGACAGATCAATGATACAAGCATGTGATCAGGTCAAGAATCTCAGGGATTTGAAGATACGAGCAGAGATCAAGGGTGAATATTGATTGAGACATCTATTCGGTAAACCCTCACATTTCTTGATTGACAAGACCTGCATGGGCCACCACTTAAACCGTGTCACGCCCCAGAACCAGAATACTGGAGAGCGGGGGCGGACATAGCCAGCTACGTATATTGAAATAGAATACATCTCAACTATACGGTCACGGCTGTCTAGATATGAGGGTTTACTACAAGCCAGCAGTCTCTTAAGGTCAAGCCTATTGTCTCAATCTCCAGCAATTAACAGAGTTACAAGATGTTAGAGCATCAAATATATATATATAAGGCGTCCCAAATATTACATATCGGATGATCATGAAGCTAGTCGTACAAAATGATAGGACTAGCAAGAGTTCGGTCATACATGATCAACCCTAGGATTTGTTATTCATGTTTACAGCCCGTAGGCAGACAGTAAATAAATGTGCATCGAGCTAACAGGTGCTCGTCGGCTAAACGCCTCAAAAGAATAAATTTACATATAAGTGGGTAAAACAAAAAGGGAAAACCCACTCGTAGCCCGGGTTCCGTCTAGTGTTCACCATTGGGCTGGAAGCTTTGTAGATCCTCGGGAGCTGCTCCGAAATCTGGCCACACAAAACCAGCTGGGTCAAACCCCAAAAAGAGCAAGTGCCACAAGGAGGCCACAAATAAGAACAAAAGCCAGCATATCAGAACATAAAGAATAAAAAAAAGTACAAGTAGTAAAGTACACAGGGCGATAAACGACTAGGGACGTGGAACCATTCCGGGAGCCAGGTTATAATCCTTAAACCAAACAAGGACCGGGATTGTACCCCTTCGCCTGAATAGCTCACTGTCTCTACCCATTTATCGTTAGAGATAAGTAAAATAATCATGATCAAGAGTTCCAGGTACAGAGGCTAGACAAGACTTAGACAGAGCTGGACACCATTCATTCACAATCGGCCAAACGAGTACTACGGCTTACTACTTTAACTAACTAGGGTTATCACAAGCCTAATTACTAACAAGATACAAGTGAGAATTTTCAGTCCCAAGCCCTGCAGACCATCCAGTTATCCTTCTGCGGGTTGAGAGTTATAGGTGGGTACATTGCCCGGGAGACAAATGTACCCTTCGGTGACTTAGAGGGTGCAACACATGACAGTGTGCTAGAAATGTGCTCTACTTGTCGGCAAGCTACAAGTCCATTAAAGTGCCCAGATAACGAGATTGCCTGTGACTGGGAATTCTCCATGTTCTAGTTTGATCTAATAATTAGCCTAATCCAGTTTAGCGCGAGTCCCTGGCCGTGGTACCCAGGAAGTCACGTCCTAGACATGATGCAAGACAAGACAAGTGGATTGTACAAGCAAGCAAGCAGGAGCACCCACGGTGTCAAGTTGATTATATGAGTCAAGTTACAAGTTACAAGTCAAGTCAAGTCAGGTCAATTACAGGTCAAGTCAAGTACATGTCAAGAGTGCGCCGTCACGGGCCACTATCAAGTCAGGTTGGTCATGTCAGGAGTGCACCACTACGGGTCACTGTCATGTTATGCTAGTTCCTTGTCATGCCATGCCATGTACAATAGTCATTCCAAACATATTAAGTAAATCAAGTTCATGACAAAAGGCGTAAGAATATAAAATGGGCGTAAAATATCTAATAAAATACCAATATACAGGGCTATAGAAGAGCCAAGATTAAGGAAAAATAAACCAAATCTCCATGATTGGACAGATTGTGCAAGGGTCCCTGGGGTCGGGTTGCGCAGGAGACAAGTGCGCCAGGGGCCAACTGCGCAGGAGTGAGCTGCGCAGGAGTCGGCTTGCGCTGAACTGGTTGGCACAGGGGTTAGATTGCGCATGAGTGGATGGCGCAGGGTCAGATTGCGCATGAGTGGAGTGCGCAGGGATAGATGGCGCATGGGCAGACTGCGCATGAGCGGACTGCGCATGAGCAGACTGTGCATGAGCAGACTGCGCATGAATCCATGCGCACTCGGGTTGAGCGCAGTTCGCCAAGGGGCAAGCTGCACGGTCGGCTCTGCGCTAAGGAGCGCTGGCCGAGGGGGAATGTGCAATCCAGCCCTGCGCTAAAGAGCGCAGGCTGCTGTCTTCTTCTCCAGGCCGAGAAGAAGACTCCAAGAACTCTAAGGTTCAAAACTTCATATCTTGGTAAAATCAAAACCA
Organism: Iris pallida; assembly: GCA_029216955.1. NCBI lineage: Eukaryota > Viridiplantae > Streptophyta > Magnoliopsida > Asparagales > Iridaceae > Iris > Iris pallida. The sequence continues at coordinate 181,419 of JANAVB010040016.1, read as the reverse complement.
AATCTAGATTTTCAAAGGTCTAACTTGAGTAAAATTGAATTCTCTTCCACATGGAAGCATCAAAACCCACAAAAATTCAACCAAAATAGATCAAAACCATGTAAATCCGAAAATAGTCAAAACCTAGATCTAGAACAAAGGAGACTCCAAATCACAAAATGTCAAGTTGTAATATTGATCACCATGGCCTAATCTAGCTAATGAACAAATAAAAAGTGGTGCTTATTTGATGGCAAGGTGCACTTGCCTATGGGTTGGGGAGTTGTGTGGAAGAAGGAAGAAGAAGAAGTTGAAAGAAATTAATGGAGTTATGGAGGAGAGAGAAGAAGTTGGTGGGTTTTAATGAGGGTGGTTGTGATGGAATGGAGGTGGAGAATAGGCTAAGGTGTTCCACTCATGATGAACCAAACCAAACCAAACCAACTCCACAAAATAAAACCAAGCCATGGTCCAAAACCCATTTACGAGAACCCGAATCCACAAGTCGAGAAAATAAAATACGTACCGAAATCAAATCACGAGTAAAAATACGAAATACAGGAAATAGGGGTGACACTATATGTGCAAAAAGCTTGGAAAAGCTTCAAATGGGGGATTCCTCCTCTTGATGGCAAAAGCTCCAAATTGACCCAAAGCTGGGATTAAACCCTAAAATCAGAAAATAGGAGAGTATTAGGTTCTAATGCAAGAAACTAGGATTAAAAAGGAATTAAAATAGATTTATAGAGATTTTTGGAAGAGGGACAAATACCTTTCTTTTCCAATATTGAAATGAATAAAAGAAAGAGGCAAGCCCTAGAGAACAAGTGTTTATATAGGGTGGGGATCCCTATGGCTGGTCATAAAGGAAGGAATTAGGGTTAGGGTTTCCTAAATTGGCCCATGGGCTTAAGTCATGATCAAACAATCATTAAGCCATTAGTCATTTCAAGAAACCATAATCTATGACTTGAATTCACTAAACCAAATCCCCTCATTCTAAAATTAGTTCCTAATGACTAAAAGTAGGTTAGTCTAAGTTAGAGTAGGGTCACTATGGCTAGGGTTAGCTTCTAGGCTAGTTCACTAGGTCTCGACAAGTCAAGTCAACCTAGAATTCACCAATTCAATAAATTATCAATTAATTCAAATAAGTCAAAATGACCAAATTACCCCTAGGCTAAAAATGATAATTAAATCATCCTAATGACATAGTTAGGCTCTAGGTCATGCAGTCTCTTAGGTTACACTAGCAAGACCTCAAAATCACAAGCCATGACTTAATGCAGTTTTTAAATAGTTTAAAAATTATTAAAAATTACCAAAAATCATAATGTGAAATAAATATCACTAAATAATAATTATAATTACAAAATTTCAAAAATACCCTCATTCCAGAAACTGGGTGTTACAGTAGACTACCAATCATACCTCGATACTTACATTGGTCAACTGGTTTGCCGCTTTCATCAGGTTTTAATTTCGTTATAGTAGCCATTGGAGTACTGATTGGTTTGGTGTTGTCAAGATCAAATTTCTTCAGCGTGCCCTTTGTATACTTTGATTGACTGATGAAGACTCCTTGTGAGTTTTGTTTGACTTGTAATCTAAGAAAGTAGATAAGCTCCCCATCTCAAACTCGTTCTACATACACTTAGCAAATTCTTGGCATAATACCTCATTAGTAGACCCAAAGATAATGTTATCTACATAAATTTGCACTAATAGAATTATGTCATCAATTGATTTTATAAAAAGTGTCGTGTCAATCTTTTCTTTTGAAAAGCCTTTTTCAAGTAAGAAAGTGCTTAGGTGTTCATACCAAGTGCGATGGGCTTGTTTGAGGACATAAAAGGCTTTTTTAAGCTTGAAAACATTATCAGGAAACTTATAGTTTTCAAAACTAGGTAGTTGTTTTACAAACACATCTTCTTTAATAAAACTATTGAGAAAAGCACTTTTGACATCCATTTGAAAGAGCTTGAAATTTTAGAAATTTGTAAAGGCACAAAGCATGCGGATTGATTCAAGCCGTACAACAGGAGCATACATCTCATTGTAGTCGATACCTTCCTATTCGTTGTATGCTTGAGCTACGAGACGTGCTTTGTTACGTGTGACTGAACCGTCCTCATTAACTTTATTACAAAAAACCCATTGAGTAACAATGATCGAATGGTCAGCAGGTTTAGGAATAAGTTTCCAAACCTGATTTCTTTCAAATTGGTTGAGTTCTTCATGCATTACAGTTATCCAACATTCATCAGAAAAAGCTTCTAAAATGTTTTTAGGTTCTATTTAAGAAATAAAAGCAGTGCTAGCTATAGAATCTTTAATAGATGAACGAATACTTACTCCTCTTGATACCTCATCTATTATCAAGTTTTGTGGATGTTCTGGTATGAAACGGAACTTCTTTGCTAAGCTATCTAGAGAACTGATTCCAGATGTTGTATTTTCAGGGGTAGGAGTTGTTAATTTGATATAAACATCATCGTCGTCATCAAGAACAGCTGCTGAACTATTATTCTCATCAAAGGTAACATTAGCCGATTCTTCAACAATCATGGAGCGTTTGTTGAATACTCTGTATCCTTTACTCTTGGCAGCATAACCAAGAAAAATATCTTCGTCAGCTTTGGCATCAAACTTGCCTAAGTTGTCTTTGGTATTTAGGATAAAGCAACGATAACCGAACACTCTAAAATAAAAAATAGTTGGGGTTCTACCAAACAAAAGTTCATATGTAGTTTTTTTCGAAATAGGTCGAATCAAAACCCTATTCAAGACATGGCATGTTGTACTTACAGCTTCTGCCTAAAAATATTTCAGAAGTAAAAATTGATTCAACATGACTCTGGCCATATCGCCAAGAGTTCTATTCTTCTGCTCCACAACACCATTTTGTTGGAGAGTTCTAGGACACAAAAATTCATAAATAAACTATTTGAATCACAAAACTTTTTCAAATCAGAGTTTTCGAATTCGCCGCCATGATCACTTCGGATTCGAGTAATCATGAAGTCTTATTCATTTTGAACCTTTTTAGCAAAAATTTTGAAAATAGAAATAGTATCACTTTTGTTTGAAAAAAGAAAACCCAAGTAAAGCGAGAAAAGTTATCAACAATCACAAAGGCGTAGAGTTTTCCACCAAGACTGGCTACTCTACTAGGATCAAACAAATCCATATAAAGAAATTGCAAAGGTCTAATAGTACTTACATAGTTGATGGATTTAAAAGAGAATTTAGTCGCCTTATTTTTCTCACATTCGGTACATAACATATCCTTTTTGAATGTGATATCCGGTAGTCCTCTTACTAGCTTCTTGGTTGACAGTCTTGGTATGGTATCCATGTTTGCATGTCAAAGACGAATATGCTATAGTAATCTTTCATCCTTGTGAGCGTAGAGGCATCTTCCTGCATTGTTAGTATCTTTCGAGAGAGAATATATAAACGTTATCTTCCCTTATCCTATCAAAGTGATGTCTTCAGATGATCTATCACATATAGAGCATTTAGTTTTCCCAAAGTTAATACATATCCATTGTCAGCAAAATGACTAATGTTGAGCAAGTTATGCTTTAACTCTGTTACTAAACAGACATCTTTAATGACAGAAAAGGGAGGATTACCAATCGTACCGTTACCTATAATATAACCTTTTAGATTATTGCCGAAGGATACATATCCTTCTCTTTTCATCGATAGTGTTGCAAAAAGATTTGCATTTTCAGTCATATGTCGCGAGCACCCACTATCAAAAATCCATTTGCTTCTAGAAGGTAAAGGAAGGTCCACCTACACCACGAGTAGATGTGACCTTTGGTACACAACCTGAAATATTAGCATTCGGTACCCATGCATATAAGTTTAAATCAACTAATCATGTGAATCTAAATTGAGGTGAAGTGTGTCCATACTTACCACAATAGTGACATGTAGCATGCATTTTTGTGTTAGGAGCAGGATGATAATGATGTCTATATGTGGGTGATTATCGTATTACATGAGAATATGTGTACATAATAGCGTGTTTGTGTGTAGCATGTGTATGTGTGTTTTTCCTATATCGTGTATTCTTGTGTTGAGTAGTCTTGTGTCTCATGTGAGTGCTATGACCGTGAGACTGAGTTTGAGGTTGAATAACTTGTTTGCCCAGCCTGATCTCTAATCTTTTAGAGGCAGTATACATTTTATCATATTTAGCAGTCAAAACACTAATTCTTACAGGTGCAGTATTATATTTCTTTTTCTCTTCCGTAAGTTCTTTATTGAGTACGGTATGATCATGTGTTTGTTTCTCAATATGTGATTCAGCATTGTGTAAGCTTAATTTAAGCTTGGATAATTCTTCAGTGTTATTTGTGGGAGACATGTCTCTAACATTATCAAGCAAGCATAATAGTCTATGAATCTCAGCTTCGTGAGTCTTGATCTTATCCTTTGCTTGTTTGTACTTACTAAGTAACTTATTGTGATCTTCAAGTAGATCACTAAAAGCATCTCCAAGTTCATCAAAAGTAAAGTCATCAAGTGGATCATTTGTTACCTTGTCGGACGTTGCCATTAGACAGACGTTTGCAGTATCTTGGAGAGTGTCCTCTTCTACTTCTGAGTCACTGGCTTTGATCTCATGCCAAATGCTTGTGTTGGCATACTTCCGAGAGGATGTCCACTTGTATGATTTTTCATATCGGCTCCCTTTCTTTGCTGCAGGATAGTTTTTCTTGACATGCCCTGTCTTCTTACAGCCGAAGTAGATAGGCTCTTCATCATCATTTTTGTGTTGTTCCTTCTTCCTTTGGTTGAAATGTAGAAACTTTTTGAAGTTGCGAACCATAAGCGCTTGATCATCACCTTCGGAGTCATCATCGTCAGTTTCATCTAGAGCAGTATTTTGACGATAAACTCTTAGAGCGATTTCTTTTTTCTTTGGAGCAGTTCCTTCAAAGTCCTTGAGGTCGATCTCATGCGTCATTAGTTTGCCTATCAGAGTCTCCAGAGACATGGTAGTGAGATCGTTGCCTTTGATGATTGCCGTGGCTTTGGGGTTCCAGTTCTTCGTTAGACCCCTTAGCACCTTGCATATCTTCTCATGGTTGGAGTAGCTCTTTCTGAGGAAAGATAGGGGGTTGACGATGTCGAAAAATCTAGTAAACATTTGTGTGATCATTTCGTTGGGCATCATCTTGAATGTTTCGTACTCCTGTGTTAGCTGACTGATTTTTGATTCCTTGACTTGAGTGGTTCTTTCGTGAGTCACTTCTAGAAGCTTCCATACTTCGTGTGAAGTGGTACACGTAGATACCCTGTTGAATTCAGTCCTGTCTATAGCACAGAAGAAAGCATCAATAGCCCTAGCATCTATATTAGCCTGTTTTTTTTCTGGCTCAGTGTATTTGTCACGGGGTTTCTCTATGAGGTTCCCATCAACTACCATTCTAGCAGGCTTCTTATAACCATCTCTAACTATGGTCCATAAGTCAAAGTCTAGAGATTTTGATAGAAACTCATTCTTGTCCTCCAGTAAGTGTAGTTGGTTCTATTAAATAGGGGTGGCCTATGAGTGGACTGTCCTTCACCGTAGTTGGTGAGAATGGGTTGTGTGGTTGCCATAGATCAGCTATAGGGTGTTAATCATTTATCAAGAGACCAGAGCTCTGATACCAATTGAAGTAATGTGTAGGCAACTCTAGAGGGGGATGAATAGAGTTTGTGTCTATAATAACCAATTAAAAACTAACTCTATGCTAAGTCCAGAAAACAACTATTGAAAGAATATATAATCAAAGTGTAATAATGCGAAAAGTATAAGAGTTTAGAAGTGCACACTCAAACATAGCAATATAACCTGGTTTCCCTCATGGAGGGCAAGTCCAGGCCTGATAACTCTAGTTCGGGATTGAAATCCACTATTTGTGAAATAGGGTACACATATGCCTTTACTCAGAAGAGCACGCCAACTTCTTAAAACTTCGCAGATGCAAGACTTGAAAATTTTCAAGTAACTTCATTTCAACTCTTGCACAGAACTTCTAGTTGAATCACACTGAGCACCTTGAGGCTTAGGAAGTTTTGTGGCTAGGAGATTGGATGAGTAAGGCTTAGAGCATATAAGGCATAGAAGATGAGAGTGAGAGATGATTTGAAATGAGAGAAATCAAGCCCTATATATACTAGTCAGGGGAGGCAGAGTTCGGCCAAAATTCTGTCCCAAATATTGAAAAATTCGAACGTTGGACAGCTCGTAGCAAGGTATTCCTAAAAATCACATTGCTAATTTTTAGGGGACAGAGTTTGACCCGAGTTCTACCTTTGGTAAAGTTCAGCCCGAACTCTGTCTTCCTCAGACTAGAAGTTCTATATGGGCTAGAGGGGTTTGGTTTGGTTCAGGGATTATTTTTGTTTTGTGGTGGAGCTTGGAGAAGTATGTCTAGGGGTTGAAATGACTCAGTGCGACTCAACATACATTTTTCTAGACTCAATAAGTTGAAAAATTGCAGACTGAGAACAAATACATTTGCAATGTAACAACTTGTTGACGACGTCTATCTTGAACTTGATACATTGTATTAGATCGTATATGATGTTCTCTCTTGAACTTGATATCGTATTGGATCATATCAGATATTATTTTGTTAATTCTCTAAATCAGGTTGATCGTGATCCAGCTTGGTCAACAAGACAATCATGAAAGGCTTATGTTGCACAAAGTAAATGAATGTGTTGGTTTTGTATGGATGGGCGAGGAGCTCACTCTACCAGTACAGTTGAGTACTGACACCCATATAGTTTTCATGTGCAGGATATGTAGAAGCTCGTTGGTACGAAGCTCGCTTAGATTCATCGAGGCATGGAGTTTCTTGGCATTTCAAGGTATGCGGCCGCGTGGAGTCTGGATTTATACGAGACATAATGTATGGACATCGCCTACCTGAAGCATCCACTGGCTCATCAAATTGTATTGAGAGATGAGAGAGAGCTGAGTGACTTGTAACTTGAGAGAAAAGTGAGCTTTAGTGATTGTAATCTTGGCTACGCACCTTTATAATCTTATGTTCATTATTAATAGAGATCCGATTTTGTCTCAATGCTTGTGTTGCCTTGTATATTCAATATTTCTGTTTAGAACTTCTGTACGACGACCCTGTCGCAAGCTGTTGTAATCATATGTTATGAAACTGCCTTGTACAAGCGCAATCTAGGCTCGTTTGGTATCACGCCTTAGCGAGGACGATCGATCCTCGGGACCAGAGCATGGCTTTACGTCCTTAAACTTTCAATTGAATTCTTTAACTCTGATGTTGTTTTCGCGTACTCTGATATTGTTTCCACGATTAATATCGTTAGTGCGCTCTCTCTCAATGTCCCACGGGATGTCTATACAATAAGTTTATATATTTTGGAAAGGAAAATTTTAATGAATAAAAGATGGTTTCACGTAAGGCACGATTGGCTAAGTAGGGCTGGGCATATACACCAAGAATTTCGTCGACCTTAGAAAAAGTCATGTGTGAAACTTGAATTATTTCAAACGGGATCGAAATTGACTTGACTTATAGAATACAGGATGACTATCGATAGGGGTGCCATCAGACGATGTTATCGTCGATACGATATAGATGAGCGTGCTTGAAATTTGAGAAATGGTTCGAACGAAGATTCAAAGTAATCGATTATGAATCGAATGATAGTTTTGATAATTTATCAAATGACTTCATCCCTGAGTGGTGTATGGGATTGCCTCGGGGATGACGATCGATTGAGGATGCATGGTGCCAATGAGTCTATCAACAAGCGTCGCATGTATGCAAAGCCTGAGATAGAGTATCATTGAGTAAGTGGTAATCTTGAAGATTTTGACGAGTTGATTTGAACGAACTAGAAATGACGCACACTGGATTGGGATTGCACAAATATGAAATGCAAAAATGATTGAGTAGGTGAAATTAAATCGAGGAAAAGTTAAGGTGTACGAACGGATGACTCGTTCGAGAAAATCGATATGAATCATATTCGAAAAGTTAGCACGACTGGATGATAGCGTGTATGAAAATGATTCGAATATTTGAGAATGATGCTAAGGATTGGAATAGATGTTTCTTGATGATTGAGTTTTCCTAGAGCGATGCGATTTAAAAAAATATGTTGCTCGATGACTTAAGATAGAAGGATGAACAAATGAGATTATGGGTTTGAATAAATTGATCTTGTAACTGTAGAAGCATGAAAATTCAGGCACATCCATAGGCCAGAATCCTATGCGCTCAACCCAACCATGCGACTAACTCCAATGCGCCAGGAAAAGCTCAGACATATACTTGGCACAGCAAAGAAAAGTACAAATTCAAAGACATTCAAAAGAGGACTTTTATTTCATATGAAAGTTCATTACATGTCTAAAGAAAGGCTTTACAAAGGAGAACTTCTACAAAAAAGGGAAGATCCTAAAGCTACAGCTAGACGCAGCAAACTGCCATGAGCCCCCTGCCTGGCGCATCACCTACCAGGCGCATCATCTGCCAGGCGCATCATCTGTCAGGTGCATCATTCTGATGTCTCATCCAGACGCATTATTCCAGCATCTCAACGTATGCGCATCTCTTTGCATAGTCATAGCGAATCACTCTCTCTCATCAGCACCAATCAGCCATTGTGTAGCAGGAGGAGGAGCTCTCCTAGCTCGACAAGGATCGCGGCATGACGCCCCGATCTTCAGAAGCAACAGTCACACTCGGCAACCTGTGGCTCTGCCAGCATAAAAAAGACGAAGCGTGGCCGTCCCGATCTTTGGATACAACAGGCACCATCGTCCTGTGTTGGGACTCGATAATCCCGATATTTGGATGCAACAGACACTATCACAGAAGTTCAGAGCGACGGAAAGACTGGGGCAGCGCATCTTCACCTTCGGGAAGAGCTCGAGTTCGAAAGTTCGCCGAGGCAGAGCACCGACCAAGTTTATCTTTTAAAGAATAAAAGCAAAGCTTTCCCTCATGCAGCTATTTATAAGCACGGGCATCCTACACCCGAGTGCCAAATGGCCAACGTTCTAAATTCTATGCAATGAATTTGCATTAATAGCAAATACATCCGTCGCCTCGTATTCGGCTAAGTCAAGACAACCATTAACGTCTCGAAGAACCCAACAGACAGGTCAAATAGGAGGCAACACATTGGCAGATGTACCGTCGATATCATGCGCACCCTATGGATGCGGCCAGCGGGACATAGTTATGCGCCCACATTGGCACTAACCAATGCAACTATAGAAGCATAAAAATTGCAGCAGTCTTGACAACCATACGCCCAAGCCAGGGAGTCATATGCACCCAAGCCAGGGAGACATATGCGCCCAAGCCAGGACAGCCTACATGCGCCCAAGTCATCAGAGTAACCTATGTGCCCAAGTCACCAGAGCAAGCTACGCTCCCATACGCCCACTCTGGACTCCTCCAGAAGGGGATGCATAGCCCTGTTTCAGGCTATGCGCCCAAGTCAGGACAGTCCCTGACTCGGTCAAACCCACGATCAATTATGCTCTGAAGCATACGGCCACATCAGTCTCCACGAGCAGTCGTACACCGGAGCATGCGGCCACGTCAACCCTACGATCAACCTACGATCACGCAGTCTGCATGCGTCTACACTCTATGTGCCCAAAGCAGGACTATGTGCCCACATGAAAATTAGTGTATTTTTTCATGTGGGCGCATAACATCATTTCAGCATGGAAACAACTATAAAAAGGGGTCTCATACCTCCTCAAAACACAGAATGGAGAGCATTTTCAAGAGGCAAATTGCTGCACTTCTTGCCAGTGAGCCGAGAGTTAGCAATTTTCTTAGATTTTCTCCCACTTTTGTAATCGGAGTGTCAACTGAGTAAAGGAGCAACTGCTGCTCGATCTCCATCGTCCTATTCCCTAGAATTCTTTTTGTACTCGGGGATCCTCAGCGCAGGATCTCTCAGGCGTACTCTATTTATGATGCCTTGGGCCAATAAGAAAAGATAGCATTTCTTCTTCTTTTTTGTGTGTGTCCACAAAAATGGTGACTCTTCTGGGGACTACCTTTTCCTCTAACGAGAAGGTGGTGATGCAGTCCGATACCGACAAAGTGGGGAGCACTCAGAAGATGTTGATCGTAAAGTTCGATCAGCAGGCATTCGAAGAGATGCTGTCGAGGGATGACTCTACTCCCTCAAAATCAGTGAAGCCAAACAAGTCTCGCAAGACTTGGCTTCCGAAGGATCGTGGTGCATATTCTGTCAGTGTCATAGAAGATATGCAACCGAAGGACTCTGTCACGTGGGCGAATAGAGCTCCTCTGTGGGCACATGGCTCTGCCATAGAAGCTCCACAAATAAAGAAGGCCCATACCGTTCCGGGCTCTACTATCCCAGCGACTTCTCTCTTTTACAACCAACAACAGAGTGTTCAACGCTCGAGACTTGGCAAAGAAAAATACTACGATACCAAGAATCGAAGTGTTTGACACTCTGGGAGAACTCAGCGAGGCTCACAAATGAAGGAGGCGATGCTGTAAGAAAACAATGCTGCTTCACCAAGCATGCATCCAAAGCTATGCGCCCAAGAGGGTGTGTAGGCGTATAACTCTGGCCAGAAGACTTCTGTCTTCGACAGACTATGCGCCCAGGGTCATTCGCCCAAGCTCTGCTGACCCATACTATGCACCTATATCGAGGAAGCTTAGGCATGCTGCCAAGACTTCTGGAAAGCATGCGCCCAAAGGTAGACTCCAGGGTCTATACGCCCACAGCAAAAAGATAGGCCCCAACGCGTATAGCATGGGGCTGTCTTCAAGGTCATCACAGAACTTAGGTGTGGGGGTTGCCCCTGCACGTGAACTAAGTTCGGATGTGCCAACTTTTCTTACAAACCTATATGTAAAGCTCGGCGATGCATGTGACATAGGTTTTAAGGCAAAATTCCCTTCCGCTGACTTATGCAATATGATAAATCATAAGCGTAAAGCGAGGGAGTATACAGCAATTCATGGTGTACATCCATGTACCAATATTGTCATCAACTGTTGCTGCTCCAAAGCAATGAGAGTGCCTCAGAGGCAGTCCGTGTTTTGACGACTGCATCGCTCTCACGATGAAAAGCCGCTGTGTGTTTAATCCAACATGGCTTCATGGGGTCCCCCTTACGGAAGCTCCAATCAAAGAAGGTGGACCACGAACCCAACTTCTTCTCTCAATTCCGCAAACAGAAGAAGAAGAAGTCTACGAATAGATAGCCAGCGAGCTGTCACATCTGAAGGAGTCTATATGGGTACACAGTCAAGCAGGAGATTTCGTAAAGCTGACGAGGACTCCGAAGCTGGAGGTGATAATCCTTCAACTGGGGTAGTATTCCCTCAGAGTCTGAAGCAGATAACCTTTACACCGGGGATAGCCTTCCAGATGACGATGATCTCTCCGAGTCTAACGGTGACTATCTACCTCCCCTACCTGATGACGAGGGACTTTTCAACTCAAAGACAGACAGTATCAGCACCAGTTGTAATGTTTCCTCTGTTCATCCTCGCATGTTATCTACATACATAGCAGATGGAGAGAGACCTGAAGAAGCCAGTGATTGGACCAACAAACATCTAGAGGGTCTTGAAACAACATTTGCCAAGATCATTGATATGCTTACTTGTATCATGGCGGTCCAAGCTGCTGGGGCTGTTCCTCCACCTCAATAAAATGTCTCAGCATACGTTAGTTCGGCTCATCGCAACAACCCTCCTTCACTACAGAAGGAGTATCATTTTGTTGCACCTCCTCTAAATCTTACAAATGTTGGGGGTGGTCCTTCACCAACGACGCCTGTCAACCGTACAGTAGCCGTTTCTCAACACCTGCTCAATCAATAGGATGCAATTGATTCTCTTGTTGCGCGTCTTGATACCATCTCACACAAAGACGAGCTTCAGAAGATGGAGATATCTCAACCTTATCCTCCTGAATGGGAGAATGCTACTTGCCCTCCTAACTACAAGTCACTGACGCTAAATTCATTTGACGGGATGACTTCTCCTCGCCAACACATGACATACTTCAACACGCAGACTCTACACTTACCCAGGGATGATCCGTTCTTGTCAAAGCTGTTTATTAGCACCTTGTAGGGGGTAGCTTTTGAATGGTTCTGCAGTATGCCTGACGGTTGTATTAATTTCTTTAAAGACTTGAAGAGGTTATTCCTCAACAGGTTTTACGAGAGTGGCATGCATGTTAGTATATCCACCCTCATCAAGACCAAGCAAAGGAGGACTGAGTCTGTTATTGCTTTCATCAAACGCTTCAGGCGACTAGCATTTAAGATACCTTTCGGTATACCAGACTCAGAACTTATGGATACTTATCGACATAACTTCCTTCCTGTAGTAAAGTTCTGTCTGGGAAGTATAATACATGGCCCCCTTTCATTGGGGCTGCTGATACTGCTGAAAACGACGTCCCTAATCTGGAATTATTGGGGTTGAAAACACCCAAATCTTAAGACAAAGGCAAGTACCCTCAAGCTATCCCTGTCCGTAGGGGTAAAAGGAAAGAAGTCTTGAAGTTCGACACTTCCAAGGGAGCTTCCAATTCTTAGGGCGCTCCTGAGAAACCTAAGAAGACTTTCTCCTTTGACGAGGACGATATTATTACCATTTTTCACACATTGACGAAGGGTAATAAACTGACATTGCCTCCACTACGACGTCCTGTGGAGGCGAACCAACTCAACGATCCCAAGTACTGTCTTTATTATCAGTACGTGCACCACTCTACCAAGGATTGCATCGTCCTGAAGAAGAAGATACAACAGCTTATCGACAGCCAAGTGATCAACCTCGAAGCTGAAGACAAGGTCGTATCTTCTAACATAATCTCTATTCAATTTGGTGACTTTTCTCCCACAGAAGTCCCAGACGGTGTATTCCCAATCCCCAAGGCAATAATGGAAGTCATCAACCTACCGCCAGCTCACAACTCAACCTTGGTGCCACTCACGACTGAACGTGGTGAGATCATGTGGGTCCATCCTGACCTTGTGCAAGAAATAACGCAGGGGTGGTATCTCCCAAAGTAAAAAGGGACAAGAAATACAAATCATGTCATATGGTGTCTTCTTCTATTTACGAAGTTCTATCTGACGAGACGCGATCTGGGAAGACTTACCTACGGACTCGTGACCCTGTACAAGAAGAAGCAGTACCTTCTCAAACTCTTGCTGCCCCCACAAGTTCAGAAGTCGGTCCGTCTAAGCCCTCAACTACCGACAAAGCCAAGCAGAAGGAGACACGATTTGACAAGTCTTTGAAGGCACCAACTCCCGAAGGCATGGATCGGCCTTACAACTTTGACATACTGGCACAGCTGGCCAATACACCTTCCAGGTTGTCTCTGTTCGATCTATTGCGACTCTCCAAAGAAATGCGGAAGGCCTTAAGTGAGGTATTACTACATGCCGACTCTTATCTCGCTGAAGTCAAAGCTCCCGCTGAAGATCCCGTCTCCTGTCCTCACTGCCACAGTACTATGGAAGTGGTGCCCAACATCACCTTTTTACAGAAGGACATGCTACTAAAAAATAATCGTTATGATAGACCTCTGTACTATACAGGGTATATCGGGGCGATTAAGGTGGATCGGATGCACATCGATCCAGGTTCCTTCCTCAGCATCATTCCTAGAAGTTTACCCCAAATTCTAGGAATCCCTCTGTACAAGCTATCTGCAACCAATACAACTATCATGGCTTTCAATGCTGGAAGAAGCCACCCGCTGGACAAGATCCGTCTCAAGTGCCAGATTGGTCATCTCTGAACAGAGGTTTCTTGCTATATAATCGACGCCAATGTTTTCTATAACGTCTTGTTGGGACGTCCATGGATACATGAGAACATGATCATTCCTTCTATACTTCACCAGTGCTTTAAGTACGTCAACATCGATGGCATCGTGAAGACAGAGTTTGCCGATGTCGATCCTTTCAAAGGTATTAAAGCCTACTATGGAGATTCGATACTTTACCAATCTCAGCCCTCCAAGGATGACGGCAACGAAGCTGACGATGAAGCTGAAGTGAGTTCATCCTCCAGTGATGGTCCCTTGATTATCTGAGTTAAAGGACGTACTACTCCAAAAAGTACTCCAAAGACTCTCACAATCTGGGTTAAAAAAGAATCCTGATAAGTTCAAAATATTGACAATCACTCTCCATAAAACACCTCGGGTGGAACCTGCTGAAGTCCGTCCTCCCAATCCTGAATAGTTACCCTATGTGGTGAACTTGGCCAAGGATGTGGCTCCTGTTCCAGACAATGATCCTCTCAATGAGTATATCAATACTCAAAATAATGTACCTTCAGTGGATGATGTTATCCCTGAAGAAGAACTTACGTATTTTCTAAGTAAAGGTTTATCTTTGAATTACTACGATGTCTACCAATCTGTAAACCAGTATATAGATATGATATACGCTCTAGAGCATGGCATAGGACCACATCTCTGTATGTCAGTCACGATGCCTCATCTACGGGAAAAAGTCTGGCCAGAAGATATCTACTACTTTATCGTTCAAGCTAGAAAGAAGGGTGAAGAACTAATCATCTTTGGTCGAATAATTGGCGAAAGAAAGTTCGTTGTGGAATCTACTTCTCCCAATCACAACACCGAAGCTGACTATGATTCTGGGAAAATACAACTTTACCAATATAGTTGGCATGCCAAGAATATCATCCAGAACATGGGATATGATATAAAAAGTGACCAGGAGCTAAATTACGGTCAGGGACGACGGTTGCCAATACGTCACTTTGCTCCTCCTAGCAAACCCGGGAACTATTATCAACAGAATGGTGTTGGTTTGGGTTATGTCACTCCTCCAACAACTCCTGAAAGATCAGACGTCGAAGCAGATTGTTGTTCTCATTCTTCTGATTCCTGCCTCTGGGATTTAGACTCGAGCATTGGAGACATGTTCAAAGCAACTTTGTCCATCAACATGGTATCAGTTGACCAAATTTCAGACGATGTCCAATCGATCGAGCTTGAACAATGGGCTCAAAAATTGGATACTAAGTGGGAGTTATATTTCGAACAACGTGAACCACCTACTGAAGACGAAGTCGTCCAAGTCAATTTAGGAAATGAATCATCTCTTAAACCAATCTTTATCAGCAAAAGTCTGTCTGGCGAAGAACGACAATCTCTTATACATCTTATAAGAGAATACATTGATGTCTTTAAATAGAGCTATGAAGACATGCCAGGGTTGGACCCTAAAGTTGCTATGCACCGCCTAAATATCTCGTCTAAAGCTAATCCTGTGAAGCAGCAGCAATGACAATTCCGACTAGATATCATGGAGGCCATCGAGAGTGAAGTCAAGAAGCTTATTACAAGTGGATTCATTCGCGAAGAACAACATCCTGACTGGGTCGCTAACATTGTTCCAGTCATGAAAAAGAACGGTAAAGTTCAAGTCTGTATCGATTATCGTGATTTGAACTTTGTATGCTCGAAAGATGAGTTCCCTCTACCGATCATCGACGTAATGATCGACAATACTTGCGGCTTCGAGCGGATATCCTTCATGGATGGGTTGTCAGGCTACAACCAGATCAAGATGTTCTCCGACGATGAGAAACACACATCTTTTCGAACACCGTTGGGGGTATACTGCTATACGGTGATTCCCTTTGGATTAAAAAATATAGGGGTGACATACCAGCGAGCTATGAACACAATTTTTTGCGATCATTTGTGCAAAATGGTGGAATGTTTCATAGATGATATCGCAGTTAAAAGTTGTCTCAAGGGCAACCACCTCCAAGATTTAAGAACGGTGTTTGAACTAATGCGTGCACACCAACTCAAGATGAATCCAACTAAGTCTTTTCTAGGAGTCTCCAGCGGCTAGTTCCTTTGTTTTGTTATCACTTCAAAGGGTATACATCTTGACCCAGAGAAAGTGAAAGCTATCCTCGATATGTATCCCCCAAGAAATCTCAAAAAGCTATGCAGACTTCAAGGAAGGCTAGCCTACATCAGACGATTCATTTCGAACCTTTCTGAAGGTGTCAACCGTTTACTCAGCACATGAAGAAAGGCGTATCTTTCGTCTGGACTGAACAATGTCAATGCGTATTTGATGACATCAAGATGTATTTCACAAGCCCTCCAGTATTGGTGGCTCCAATAATAGGGAAGCCCTTCTTACTATATGTCCGTGCTATGGACCATTCCCTTGGTGTCCTATTAGCTCAGAAGAATGAAGGCGGTCATGAACAGACAATCTACTACCTCAGCCGCACTATGGTGGGTGCCGAGCACAGAAACACACCTATGAAAAAGGAATGTCTTGCACTGGTATTTGCTATCCAGAAGACACGCCACTATGTGTCTGGACAGACTATTCACATCATATCTAAAGTCAATCCTCTCAGAATACTCATGACTAAACCGGGTTCTCTTAATTTTCGTTTAGCTTCATGGACAATGTTGTTGACTCCATACAATATGTTGTTCCTCCCTCAGAAGGCAGTAAAAGGCCAAGCGTTAGCTGATTTCCTAGAAGCTCATTCGGTGCCAGAATCTTCCAAACTCTACGATGAAATGTCCGATGAAGTAGCGGAGTCTAACACCGCCACTGAGGAAATTCCCATTTGGCGAATGTTCTTTGACGGTGCATCAAGAACATGACCTAAAGGAAATATCGTGGCCGGAGTAGGCATCGTACTTGTGTCATCTGACCATCTGGTTATATACCGTGTATATTCTCTCGTGGAACCCTGCACCAACAACGTGGCCGAATATAATGCCCTATTGATCGGCCTTCAACTAGAAAAATAATTGTGAGTTGACTATCTAGAAGCTTACGGCGATTCTAAGCTAATAGTTAGTCAGGTCCGAGGGGATTAAGAAGTTCGTCACGAAGATCTCATCCCATATCACAAAGCGACAATCGAATGGGCTTCAACTTTCGCTGGATTCTTCATCGAGCACGTACCTCAACTACAGAATATAGAAGAGATGCTTTAGCCGTTCTTGCTGCTTCCTTAAGCAGTCGATCACAGTGTCTGGTCGAGAACTATTCTGTGTGAAAGATGCCTTGCATATTCATCACAGTTACACAACGGAAACAAACGTCAATGTTAAAGACTGGAGATTTTCTTTCATAGACTACGCAATCTAAGGAAGCCTCCATGAGGACCCAAAGGAAGCAGTATCTATCCAAAGGCGATCCCTTAGATTTTACTATGATACAACTACTAAAATACTGTACCGACGCTCTTACGACGGGCTACTATTACGATGTTTATCAGACACAGAAGCCAAACATGCACTCCGTGAGGCTCATGACAGAGTTTGTGGTGCACATCAACCAGGCCCCAAATTATAAGATCGCCTCAGACGAATGGGTTATTATTGGCCCATGATGATTATAGATGCTGTTGAATATGCAAAGAAGTATAGGGCTTGTCAGTTCCACACCGACTTCATTCATCAAACTTTTGAGTCTCTACACCCGACGACAACATCTTGGCCTTTTGAAGCCTGGGGCATGGACGTCATAGGCCCAATCAGCCCGCCATCTTCCAGAGGACATCAGTTCATCCTAGCTATAACCAATTACTTCTCCAAATGGACGAAAGCTATACTGTTCACCGAAGTGAAGACGTCGAACGTGATCAGTTTCATCAAACATCACGTTATCTATCGCTTCGGCCTACCTCGCAGGATCATCCATGATAATGGTCCATAATTTGCAAGCCATACATTCTATCGGTTCTGCGATAAGAATCGAATCCAGAATGTAGCCTCTACTGCCTACAATCTAACGGCTAATGGGTTAGCAGAAGCCTTCAATAAAACCATCATTAAACTTCTCAAGAAGTTTGTGTCTTCAAACAAGCACGATTGGAATGAGAAGCTCGGCGAATGTGTCTGGGCCTATCGTACAACGATCCAGACTCCAGCTGGCAGTACGCTATTCTCTCTAGTTTATGGGAGCGAAGCAGTTCTTTCCCTAAAAATTTAGATTCTCTCTCTTCGAGTAGCCTTAGCCCGTGAGTTGATTGTCGAAGAAAGTTACCGTCTGTGACTACATAAGCTCGAAGCGCTAGACAAAAAATGCTTATTAGCTCAGCAGTGTATTGAGCTATACCAAGCACGCCTTTCCAGAGCCTTTAATAAAAAGGTGAAGAAAAGAATCTTCCAAGTTGGTGATCTAGTCTTAGCAGTGAGAAGACCCATGGTCATGACGCACAAGGCAAAAAGAAAATTTTAGCCTAAATGGGAAGGTCCTTTCATTATAGAATTAGTGTATTCTAACGGTACGTATCGACTAACCAAGCCTGATGGTGATTTGCTCATGATGCCGATCAACGGCAAGTTCCTGAAGAAATATTATGTGTAACAACGTTCACATATACCCAGTTTTAATCATGTAAATGTACAGTATAATGTTTATGTGATTCAAAAAATTATCTAACTATTATCCGTATTTCAAGAGTCTTGAATACGCCATTGATAATAGGTCCTCTAAAAAGATTCTCCAGTGAAATTATTTCCATTTTTGACTCTGTCCAAACTCGGTCTGACGAAAACAAGTCACGTTCCTATTACCTCTGAACTGTTTTCTGATAATTATTTCCCCAGTGGGATGATTAAGAAACATTTTGCCATGTCCATATAACCTCTGAGCAAAGCATTCATCAAGGATAATCACGTCCATATTACCTCTGAATTATCCACTCCTACGTAATGTTATATATCCTTCCACGTCCATATTACCTCTGGTCAGATATAGAACATCCTCTGCTATTACGTCCATATTACCTCTACTAGCAGCTTCTTTCAACTTATTATCTATATTCAAGAACCCTGAATATAAAACGGATAATAAGTCCACATCAAATTTTTCAGCGGAATACCCACCAGAAATATCCTTACTACCTCCATATTACCTCTAGTTCTGATATTTCACAAACTTATTATGAATTTTGAAAGACAAAAGATTCTTTATTAAATGTCTATCAAAAGACGAAACAAAGATACAAGAGTCTTGACGGCTAAAAGAAACAGTTACAAACAAAAATCTATGGGATACACAATCGATTGATATTATCCCTTAGAGCCACAATTTTGGCTTCGGACTTCGCGGTAGCACGGCAGCGCACCTCTTCTTGACGAGCAGCCTCATCCTAGAAGGGGATCAGATTCATGTGCTCTCCCTCCAACTTCACCAGTTGTTCTTTTAAGTGGTCGGAAGTTGTGGCAGTCATAGCAGCCTGAGCCAAATAGTCCCTCTATTGAGACGTCGCTGTCCTCAAGCTGGCCTGTAGTTGACCAATCTCACTTTGGATCCTCTCAATGTGATTATATTTCTCAGTAATCTGCACAGCCATATTATTCTTCGAAGCAACACGTACCTCACTCACAGCGTTGAACTGCCCATACTGATCAGCCAATTCACTGATCTCTTGAGAGAGGGCACCCTTCCTTGCTTGGAAAGTAGCCTCCTCCTTCGCGAGAGCCACGATCAAAGCCTCGTCTTTTGCATGGAACAGCGACGTTGGGCTCCGTTTTTTGGCATCCAAAATTTGGCCACCTGACCCTCCAGATCATTCAGAACCCTGCTTAGAGCATTAGCCCGCTCTTCATAGCCAGCGATGCTCTCAGGGGCCGCCACTTGGCATTCAGCAACAGCCTTTACAGGGCCAAAGGTGGTGTTCTGATTCAGAACTCTAGGAAGCTTTACTTTCAGGATAGAATAGAAAGCTTTGACAACTTTCTGGGCCATCTTGTCGTCTTCGGTAAAGGTCGTCGGGGAGAAAGCTTGATGAGGCTCTTCTGCTCCAGGAAGAGATGCCTGACAAGAAGTCGAACCTGACAAAGAAAACAATATATGTATCAATAACAAAAAAGGAGAGTACGAAAGAGTTGTAATTTCGTACCTTCGGCATGCTCGACGCCAGCCTGGGCTAAGTCATCGGTCTTGGCTTTAGGGAAACTGAGGGCAGGCCCAGGCTGTTCAAGAAGAACAATATCAAGGCCTCGAGCAGCATCAGGCTGGGTATCTTCTACGGCCCCAGCTAGACAGGAAGCAGATTCAGCAACAGCCCCCTTAGTAGGCTGTTCAACCTCTCCTTCTACAGTCGATGACGGCTCACTAATAGCTCCCTCCATACCAGCAAATTCAGAGGAGCCAAGGACAACCTCTGTCTCTCCCCCAATGCCTTAGGCTATCTCTATGAGTGGTTCCTTCTTCTTGTCTATAAGGGAATATACAATGGCAGTCAGCCTTACGAGGAGCAAGTAAAATCGAAGTTAAAAAAATCTTATTTGAAGAGAGGTGCAAAGATAACATACCCAGAGAAGGGTGAGCAGATTGGACTTGATTTTCATCCAAGTCTTTCATCATAGCTTCTATCGCAGACCTATCCCCCAAAAAAATGTCATTGGAGGGACTGATTTTCTGATCGCCGTCATGGTCTGGGCCTTCGCCCTGATCATCCCTTCGCTCAAGCCTTACAACTGAAGAAGACCCGCCCTCATCCATCGGTTGAGGACGAGCAGGGGACGCTGTTATTATGTCCACCTCTTCAAACGAAGAAGCACCTGCCGCAGTCGGGACTTCAATATCCTGCACAAAGGACAAACGCAATGGTGAGAAAACTCCTAATGGTTTGACCAAAACGGTTATGGAGTCTAGGAATGCATCTACCTTCCGAATGTTAACGGCCTGCGACGTCATCTACTGAGAAGATCTGCTGGAAGGAGGCGAGCCGGCACTCATGTCCGCGTCTTTTTTTCTTCCTCGGGAAACAACAACCTTCTTCCTTTTGGGCCGTAGAACCAGCTCGGTGGAAGCTTTCCTCTTATGAGAATGTCAGGAAGAGGTTCTCCAGTATCCTCTCTTTGAGGCGCTACAACAATAGGCTCCTCAAGAACAACTCTCTGCTGTGGAGCTGCAGCCGGCTCAACTGTGGGTGCGACACCTTCCTTTCTGTAACTCCCCAATACGCGCACTCGTCCTATATCAGCGAGAGTAGGGGCAAGTCTAGTCCTCGATATTAAACTCTGCTCACGGTCATACCGAGAATGAAGGGTATTGACCTGAATATAGAACTTGTCAGCAGCAAAGAGCATGTGGGTGTCAGGCTTATCTTCTGGCAGGATAAAAACTGCCCCCGTACATCCAGCGTTATAGTAGCCCCATGCATGTACCCCGTCGATCAGACTCCCTATAGACTGTAGATAAGGGCTGGGATTGCCCATGAGAAGCTGGCTGTAGCCGAATTGCCGTATAAAGCGACTCGACAAATAAGGTTCCAGGAAAGTGTGGTTCCTATTCTTGAACACCAGATGGGAAAGCCTGATGGACTGGAGCTAATGAAACGCCCCAATAGGAAGGCTAGTAGTGAGTGCTCCCTCATCTACTAGTGTCTCTCCTGTGCGGCCACTACCAGATGGAGGTGACACTCTAAATAATTCATAGTTCTGCAAGAAACTCAAAGCCATCCTGCAAACAGGCACCCCTGTAACGGTCCAATCCGTCTTTGAACTTTGAAGAAAGGTATCCTCCGCCAAAGAGTCTGCCATCAGCCCAGCATTCATCAATCTGGGACAATGCAGCACCAGCCATCCCATCAGATAATGAAAGGGAAATCAGTCCAAGCAAAATCCTTTCTGCCATCGGGTGTCTTTGCATTCACAATGAAGTATCGTAAACCCCGTTTGATAGTGCAGACCATCGCTGGAAGTAGAGCAAGTTGGCGTCTAAAGGCCAGCTTTACAGTCAAAAGTATCATACCCCACTTATTCTTTTAATAGACCCTGAACCACCAGGGACTACATAATCACGAAGCCATATCATCAGAAAGTGGCTAGCACCGTCTTTTCTGACAGCTTGAACTCGGCCTGCCTGAAGAAATGATAAACCAAAATTTTTCCTCAGGATCATCACTATCTTCGGCGTCTACAGTCCCATGATCTGCCATCAACTGCTCTATCTCAGATTTTGTCGAGGGCTTGCGAGACGAGAAAGAGACTGGGCCGTCTCCTTCTTCTCTGGTGAAGATGTAGTTGGTCCAGGCCCTCGTATGGTGAAGGAACCCCTCAGTCTTACCCTTCTTCGTGATCTGGTGATAAATAAAAAGGTTATAGAGTAACTCTTTGTACACCTTCATCTCGGAGTTCTCTCTCTCCAAATCGAGGAGCCCCTCATCACAGGGGACGTATTCTGCGTATGGCTCCATCCCCTAGGGAAGTTTGGATATCGCCTGCATCTCGTGAAGAGCCAGACTCATCTCCCCACCCAGAGTAAAGAAGGTACACATGTGATAGATGTACAACTCCACCAATGATATTAACATAGGCCAGTTAACTTAATGCCATATTGGGTGGCTCTAACGGCATAAAAAAGACCAGCAGCTTTTAGGGTGGCCTCGTAAGTCAAAGCACCCATCCAGTAAGGTCGCTCCAGAACGGGACATAATATCTCCAACCTTCCATCCGCAGCTTTTCTCCCGGATACGACTCCTTCTTTGACAGCATCAAGTTGGAGAGTGTCTCAGCAGCGTAAGGGTGAAGATCAGTCGGGACATCATTCATTATGACCCCAGGATGCAGCCCCCTCGTGGAGTAGGACGTGGAGCCCTTGAAACACTTAAAAGTGTCCTTCTTCCGATCACCAGAGTTGAATTGCATCCTGCCAGAAACGACCCCATGCAGTTCAGGGGTCAGGTCCTATTTCATCTGCCTCTGCACAGCCGATTAGTAAACACTGACAGAGGGTATTGGCGCTTCATCGACGGCAACCATATTCTTTGTTTATTTAACTTAACTACCAGAGGGTCTTCTAGACATATCGTCTCGTTATCCTAGAATTCCACACTGTCACCGAACAGGAAGTACGGCTTCTTGAAACGACGTGTCCCTCCGAGCAAGGGCTTCTCGTCGTTAATCATCTACTTCAGGAAGGTCTTGTCCTGTTCAAGTATGGCGATCGTCCGTGTAGGACCGATTGTAGGAACGAGTTAAAGCGCAATATCTAGAGGGGGTGAATAGAGTAGGCAGCATAAATTAACTATTTAAAAATGTTAGCAGCAAGATCACATAATATAATATAAAAGTAGAGAGTAGAGAGTAAACCCAGACACAAGGATGTATACTAGTTTTCCTCTTGTGAGGACTAGTCCAGTCAGAAGAACTCTAGCTTCCAGTTAAATCCACTATGAAAAATCACCACAAGTTTTCATCCGAAGTTCTTACAACTTTTACAACGCAGCTTTGATCCGAAGTACTCAACCAACATCAATTGTGAAGTGTCTACCTTCAATCAAGCCTCTGATTACAATCACTCTGAAACTTCTAGACCATACCATACTAGCAAATCGACTAGAGGATTGTAACTGGCTTGGAATTTGAAAATGAATAGCTCAGAACACTTTGGAAGAAGTTG
The DNA here is from genome assembly GCA_029216955.1 of Iris pallida. Lineage (NCBI taxonomy): Eukaryota > Viridiplantae > Streptophyta > Magnoliopsida > Asparagales > Iridaceae > Iris > Iris pallida. The sequence goes on along the minus strand of JANAVB010040016.1, from coordinate 157,958 downwards.
TAGGCTTATAGAGAAGATATGAAAGTGAATTGGTGTGTGAGTGAATTGAAATGATCGAAATCCTTCTCTATTTATAGTTTTTCTAAAGGCAGAATTCTGACAGAATTTGGGCAGAATTCGAGCAGAACTCTATGAGAAAATCTTGTTGGGATCCGTAACTGCGGGAAGACCAAGTTCAAAAAGCAACGTTCACTAACCGAACTCTAGCCGAATTCGGGCGAAGTCGGGCCGAATTTTGTTGGAGTTCTGTCAGGGTTTTTGCAAATTAGTTTTTGGGCTATTGAAAAGTCTAGTTAGGAAGTAGTTTGGACTTTTTGTAAGTGGGCCTATTTTCAAAAAAAGGGTATTTTGAAAACGTTTCTTGGATAGCCTATTTGCCAGTACGATACAGTTTATATCGTATTCCTAGACTCAATAAATATAGAAAATACATTGATCAATTAGAAAACTAATAGCCCTTGATGACGTATTTCTTCTGATATTTGAGCAAACATGAAGACGCATTTTTCCTTGACGACAATCGTCCAAAGATAAACAGATCTGTAACCCCGATGCGAGGCCCCAGATAGGTCGTTAGGCGGTTAAGAGAAATCTTTTTGTATAATGCCGTCTTTAGCCCATCAATAATTCTCCATTGCATATGTCTGGTTTGAGAAAACTTGATCATGCTTATTGCATGTCTACAAGTACATATTAGACAAACAAACCAATATGATACAAGCATATCAATATTGATATAGAGAACATTTAGGACAATGCTAAGTATAAGTAGCAACATGATTTAGGACAATGCTATGTTTAAGTAGCAACATATAGTGATTACATGAATATTAGTGATGTCATTATGGTAAACTTAATTGATTATCCATATTCAAAAACATGATATAATATTGGGCTAACAATCTCCCCCTTTTTGATTATGGTAAATCCTTTAAGTTTAGTATATATACAATAGATGCATGTATCACTAATAAACATAATACTAGAATATTGTGCTAACTTAAACTTATTTCTCCCCCTTTGATATGATAAAAATAAGCTCCCCCGTAATTAGAGCTAAAATGAACTCAAGCATAAGTAAAGGAGGAAAGCAAAAATAATCATGATCAAGGATTAGGAGAACAGTGTAAAGACAAGTTTAGGAAATTGCATAACTATAGAATAAAAACTTGTCAACACAGTATAGTTGGTTAAAAAAATCAATCAATAAATAGTTTACCAACTAAAAATCCAAAATGACATTCAAAACATATTTTGTTCATCATATTGTGTTTTGAAATAGACCAAAAAAATATATCAATAGTAGGAATCAATCATTGATTATAGAGGAATAGAAATTCACAGATCTAGTATATACCAAAAAAAATCCAGAATATAATAAGACTTTTAACAATGATCACAAAAAAATTAAGATTCACAATTTGCCCATACAAATTAGTGAATCAATTCCATAAAAAGTATAATCATCGAAAAGAAATCAAAATACGTATATTAGATTCTATTCAAAATCTATACCAAAGTTCGTACATTTGAATTCAATTACCTTAGCATGATAAATGAATATCCATTAGATAAACATAAAGGTATTGAAGACAAAATACTTGAGAAGGAGAAATTCAATCGACTTGAATGCTCTCCCGTAAAGTATGATCAGTCTAAATATAGATAATCATGAACTTTGAGATAAAATCTCAATAAAAAATGCCAAAATTAATTTAACTCAAAAGAATCATTAAATTAGGATAATTAACTATATTTGGCAATATATTTTAAAAACTCATATAAAATGAGAGAGTCAAAAAGAGATAATAACAATCATATATTCTCTAATAAAACCAATACAAATCCAAATCATGAATAACTCAACAAGATATTTAACTAAGACAATATAAAATTCCAAACTCAAAACAAATCATCTTCTAGGCAAGAAAAAAATATCCAATAAATAAACGCTTAAAGATGAAGAAAATATCTTCAATAAAAAAAATATAACACAAATCATTTCATGTAAGTAAAAGATTTTCGAAAGCTGTCTTTAATAATAACATTTGAGTACCGGACAGATTCAATAAATCAAAAAGAAATCAAAAATACTTTTCAAAAATGTGGAATTTATTACGAAAAACTGTCTTAATAAATGTTCGAATGTGCCCATTTAGTCCTCAGACTGAAAGTTGGCGATTCGAATCACGGAAACAATTTCAATAAAAGAATCCATAAATCATAAATAAATCCATTTGAACAAATAAACATAACTAGATAAATGTCCAAAGAAAAGTGTATTCTAGATATATGGCATGTCAAGAAGATAATTGACTTGAAACAATTAACTGCTCCACCTTTACATGGCTATATCCTAAAATAATAATATTAACAAAATTTTAAAATAAAATTCAGAGACATATTTTCGGAAGTAGAAAACTAATTCAAAAATATTGGGTCTTCTTATCAAAGTACATTTCTTCCCTTTTAAAGCCTTAGCACGGTGTCCACCTGACAACCGTGAGGTTAAAGAAAAGAAATGCTTTGAGAGAGGAAAATTCAATATGCTTGACTTCTCCTTCGCAAAGAGTTACTGCTATAGACATTAAATAACTAGAATAAGAAAAGAATAAAGCTTAAAAATCATGAATATTATACAAGCTAAAGACAAAATCACAAGATCATAATATTCACTGAGTAGTCGCAAAATTATTAAGTCTGAATATCGAATAGTGTGACAGAAAAATGAACATATCAAAAGATGACAAACATTAACCTATGGAAGATCAATGTATGTTACCTTTTGAAAAAAAACATTAAATAATATTTTCCATCAAGGCTAAAATTTAAAATTCATCAGATAACAATTGTAACTAGATCTAAATCCTTTAGTTTATAAAGCATTGATCAATCTTGGGTTAGCTGTAGGGGTACTGTCCCAGCTAACGGAGGTTCACCGGAGAACACTTAAGTACCGCTTCGCTTTGGCCGTAGCCGTGGTGACAGACAAACCCTTTGTAGGCTTGTACCCAAAACAAATCTCTTCTTTAATAACGAGGATTTAAGAAGAATTTGTGCAATATGAAATCAATTAAATTCTATGGACTTAAAAAAACTTAGAACAATGTAGCATACGATATAAGATGTATCAATTATATTAATCCATATGTGCTACAAAATCATTGGGTAACAATAAATATTTATAAATCAAAATGTAGACCTAAATATGCTGATGTATTCTGGAACCTAGGGGACTGGGTTTAGTACCTTAGATCCAAACTAGATAATAGTTGCGTTTAGACCTTAATAAATCTTTAAGTCTATAAAGTATTGATCACTTCGGGTTAGCTGTAGGGGCCGGTTCCCAGCTAGCGGTAGTCTGAAGACTAGTACACCGCGTCGCTTCAGGCTATTTATACCTGTATGACAGAAGGACCCTTTCGGTTTGTTCCTAAAATGATCTATACTCTTAAGGACTTAGATTCAAAGGAATATATGTATCATCGAACAACATCGAAATCCAGAATCACTAAATATAAAAGAAGTAAATACCCAAATAATAGTTTATCAAGATCAAATATTAAAAAAATATTTCAATAAGAGTCATGTATCTAAAATGTCAACCAAAAAGCCAAAAAAAATACATCATTAAAAGAGGCTTTGAGGAAGAAGCTAATAAAGAGAAGTACATAAATTTGTTCAAAGTAATCAATAGCTTAAGTATGAGATAAGCACAAGTTTGAAACTACTTTTCAAAATAATATAATATAGAACTTGAACTTAACTCATATATCCCATAAAGATATTTATGCAAAAATATAAAAAATATGAGCAATATATAAATGAAAATGACTTATTCATGTATTATTAACAAGTATAAAAAATTATCACAAGATCAAAAACATGCATACATAAACTTTATCAAACAAAGATGTAATTGATTCATAAGAAGTTAATCAAAATAAAATATGAGAATCAATAGTGAATATATTATGCAAGCACAAGGTTAAAATAAAATTTTATGTATATACTTTTCAAGTAAACAGGAAACTTGTGCTAAACATACATACTCACAAAATACTGATCAAAGTAAATACGATATGTTAAAGACAAATCGGTAAGAAGTGACCATTAAAAAAATATTAAAGACGAAGAGTCAAAAATATATTCACAAAAAAAAAGCTTCTATGCATGCTTCAGAAAAAAATTAAAGGTAAATAGCATACATAGACAAATGTGTCACACTAATAGAAAGTGAGTAAAAGACTATTTAGTGTGAACTAAACATTTAAGTTAAACAACTAGTCAACCTAGGATTATATCTCACATTGATTCAAACAATAAACAATTTAAAAGATATCAATGAAAGCTAATAGCAAGACATCAGTAAGAACATGCTAGATATTAAAAACTATTTAGGAAGCATGTTACCGGAGTGGTTCTAATGACCACATTTCTGTTGGTGCAATTGCATGGAAGATGACCTTTGTAGCTTTGCAATCACGAACATGTTCCATGGTTCTATTTGATATGAGAAGCTTCACCTGCATTATTAGGTAAGACTTTGGTATCCAATACTTGGATCCACTTTTTTTAGCCTTGGGAACCCATTTACACAAGTTTATATCAACTAGTTTTCTAATCTGACAACGATTAGAAACATGTCCATTCATACCACAATAATGACAAAAGAATTAACATTAGTACTTTGTGCGTGGATATGATGTACATGGAAACTTGTAGTGATATGATGTGCGTGGATACTTGTAATAGAAAGCATGGTTATGTGAAGCTTTTGCTTTGCTTGCTTCCTTTGTAAAAGATCTGACGTGTGTGACTTTGTGATGTGGTAAGTATCTTGTGTTAGACTGAGTCGTAGGTTGTTACCTCTTTCCCAGTCTAATCTCTAACTTTTTAGAGTTAGCACAGATCTCATCATACTTAGCAGAAAGAGCATCATTCTACAAAGCAATAGAATGCTTCTTCTTTTCTGATTCTAATTCCTCCTTATGTTTAACATTTTCCTGAGTGCTATTCTCAATGCAATCAAGTGCCTCATGCAATCTAAACTTCAGTGTGGAAATCTCAGTAGAATTATCAGAAGGAAAACTATTTCTAGCATCATTCAATAAGCAAGTACACTTTTATTCTCCCCTTATAGGATAGAATATCCTTTCTAGCTTGCCTATACTTATCTAATACTTTCTTGTGTTTTTCTAACAGATCACTTAAAGCATCAGATAACTCTTCCTGAGAAAATTCACTTTCTTCATAAAGAAT